>PVKN010005652.1:10747-30339 GCA_004027915.1 Capromys pilorides | reverse complement strand
TTTTTATCAATGTCTTCTTTAATATTAAGTCTTTCATTATAGTTATCCTTTCTCTCTCTAGTTCAGAGATTATTTCTGCTCTGTTTTCCTCTTTACTTTTCTACACTTGTTCCCCTACTTTAGATGCTATTAATGTAGACATGTCTTTTTTTTTTATGTTTCTACAATTGTTTTTGCACTTCAGATTCTATTAATTCATGCATTTCTTTTTTTAAAATTTCAGATGTTATCCCTGATCTGAGTTGCTCTATATGTTTCTGTAGTTGTCTGTCTATCTCAGATTCAGAGTTTTTGGCTGCATGATTCCCATTTTCTTCCATGGTAGAATCTCCTGTGTTTGATTTGGGTGGGGTTGGGCCCTGTGATTGCATATTACTCTTTGTCATTATCATTTTGTACGGCAGTGATCTCTGCACTTTGGTGAAGTTATGCTGTTAGCACCTATGGAAGTTTGGTCTGGATCCACCAAGCTTGTTCCCCTCCAGTGGTGCCTGGCTGTGAGTTGGAGCTTGGACTGCTGGCTGCTGTGAGGCCCTGTGGATCAGGACTGTGGGTGGAGTTAGAAGTCTGGAGTGGAGCAGTCCAGTGGCTGTGCCAGCCAAATGAGATGGTGGATGGGTTCAGGACTGGAGGTCAGGGGGAAGAGCCAGAAGATGGAGGCAGGCCAAGAGTCCTTACCCAGCAGCCACGTGGGACAGACTCGATAAAATTCTAATAATCAAGTGTAGTACTCCAAACTAAATATACTAATATAGATTTTTTAAAAAAAATTATTAATTCCTATTTTATGTCCCTATTTGTTCCTGACATTGATGCCAAGCTAAAAAGACAAATCTCGGCCCTCAAACTCCACAGGAAAACTTACTTAATCTAACTTTCCATGTCTTCAATAATAGAGACCAAAATTAACTATACACACTGCCAACTTTTGGCTGTGACACTCGGGACTCCCATCAAAGCAGGGCCTTGAAAAGGTAATGCTGAGCCTAAACAATGCTGTCACCCAAGCCAAGTGCAGTGAAGAAGGACACTGGGCATGAGCCTGCCCCAACTTATAGTCATCACTAGGACATTTACAGGCTCGAGGGTCACTGGAAATGTAAATGCCCTGTCTGCCAGAGAGCGGGTAAGTCATCCAATCCCTACCCTCACAGAAAACCTCACTATGGCCAAATACGTATACTTGACCTGCTTGGTCTTGCTGCTGAAGTGTAATAACAGAGGTTGGGTTCCATGGCCTACATTAAGGCACCTTTTTCAATAGTCCCGAGTCTCGCTAAACATTTCAGGTTTCTTCAGTCTCTGATGCAAGCCGTCACTAATGATAAACTTCTAGTCCTAGCTGAGACACCTGGCACTAACTTCTACATGGGCGTGAACTGTCATGCTATCAACTCCCTTCACTCCCAAGACGACGCCCCAATTCAGCAGGAAGTAGTCTAAGAGACAAGTCGTCCCTTATATAACAACCCAAAGGTGAGAATGATAGGTTCTGGCCCTAGTATGAATTGCTGAATCATTATGGTGGTCATCTAATATGCCTGAAGCCCTTAAAACAACAGCTTATCTTCCCAAAGACCACCTCCCCCTTCTCCAACTCATCCCAGGGTGCAATTTCCTTTCACCTGTCCTGCCACCTCAGGGAAGGCCCCAATCAGCTCCTCAGGTAGATGTAAACATCCTCCTCAAACCCCACCCCTGGCAAAAGGCCATAAAAGCCTCAGCCTCCCTTTGTTCCAACTCAGAGAATTCCTTGTCTTCCCCAAATTCTCTCTGTGTCCTCCAAGAAGAAAATAAAGCCCTTTTCCCCTTTTCCTTCTGCCTGTTTCTCTGCTGCGTCACCATGGAAAACCTATCACTACCCAGTTCATGTAGGAGAAAACCAAGACTGGGCAAGGAAGACCTTGGTCTGAGCATTCACGCTTGTATATTGTGCCCTCTCCCCTTGCCCATAGTAGATCTGGCCCCAGGTCTCCTTGAGAGGTTAATGTAAGCTGGAGCTGGGAGCCTGGACTGGAATAGGTACCTACCTGTGACGGGCACCGAGTGGCACTGCGGTCTGCCTCTGTTACATCTGCAGAATTCTACCCGGTTGGCTCTGAGTTGGGGGCGCAGCCATGACTCATGCTGCTGGTAAGTTGTCTGGGTCTTCTCATCCCTGCAGGTCACTGAAACACAGACAGTTGACCTCCTTAAACTCTTACCTGAGACCTACTGGGAAAATCTTTTGCCTGCTTTCAACACACAGTCTGCCCTCTATGTCCGCAGGCTCTGTGTCCACGAACTTACTTAACCTGGGTCTAAGGTTATAGAGATACATAATCTGCACCTCAAGAGGCAAAGAACAATAAAACCCAGGTACAGCAGTGGTTTAGGAATCCCAGAAAGCTGAGATTCAAGGAGAAAGATAACATCTTACCCTGAAGGCTTTCCATTAGCTGTCTCTTCCCTTGCTTGAAACTTTTGTAATTAGTATTTGTGTGAACCTAGCATTGGGCAAATGGAGGTCAGAGATTGTAACACTTCTTTACTAAAGTGATTATGCACCTGAGCACATTCCTTGCCCCCCAAATAAAAGTGAGATACTTCTGAGGGTCGAGGCTCATTTTGAGAGACAAATCTCAGTGAATCTTCTGAGCTAAATTCATCAGGTCTTCTCGTTGTTCCTTTCGGCACCAACACATAACATACAACATAAGGTGGCTGTGATCATGTGCATACTGCAACCTATGAGCATGCCTGTCACTCCCTACACAGTGTAACATAACATATCTACAAGGCATTAGAAAATTACATTGGAGAAAAAAATAAAATTGTATTGGCAGCCTAGAGGTAATCTGAAGTGTATGGGAAGAAATGCATAGGTTCTATTTGAATACAGTGCAGTGTCATTTCATATAAGGGACTTGAGGGTCTAGGGGGACTTGTGGACACCAGAGGTCCTGGAACTGATCCCCATGGACAGGAGGGATGGCTGCAGTCTATTGTGTGTCCCTTAGGGATATGACTGGAAGGGAATGAATAGTTGATGTTTTATCACCAAAAATAACTGATTGTTTTCCCTCTGGTGAGCCTGTGTTTTAAAAGCATTCATTTATTATTCAAAATACATGTATCAAGTGATGCTGTAACTTTTCATTTTAATCCATTAAAATATACATGTGTATAACTACTTATCAGAGTTGTTTATTCACGTATCATTACATAGAAATGCAATTTCTGGCCCCAAACAGAGAAAATTAATCTTTTAGTCTGAAAAATTTGCAAAAAATGTGCTGCTTTCTGCAGTATGTTTGACATAATGAGAATAGTTGAAATAGTTCTCCTAATATTTAATCTTTTTTGTTTTCAAACCAGAGGGCCAATTAAAACACACACACATACACACTTTAATTCAGGCAGTGAATATGCTCCCCAGAGACAATGCCTTAGCTGCTAGAGACTTGCAGAGACCAAGATGCCCTGGAAAGAGGTTTTTCTCCATCAGCAAAACCAGTACAAGCCAGAATGACTTTGAGGAAATTCCACTTTAAAAGTGTTGAGGCCAGGCCTGGGAACACAAGCCTTTAATTGCAGCAGTGTGGGAGGCTAAAGCAGGGAGAGCACGAAGTTCAAGCTCAGCGTGGGCAATCTAGTGATCTAGCAAGACTCTGTCTCAAAATCAAAAAAAGCTTGGGGATGTGGTTCAGTTTGAAGGCCCTGGGTCCAATCCCCAGAGCTGCAGAAAGTAGCAGTGGGGATTGATGTCTTCTAGACCTAATCAAGTCTGAAGGAGGAGGGATAGGGCTCCAGGCTGCTAGTTTGAGACTTGAAGTGGGCTGAAAGCAATTCCAGTCAAGACAAGGGCTGTAAGCATCTTTGTCCTTGGAATCTGAATGGATGTCAACTCTAGCCATGAACCTTAAGAAGGGATTTTTGCCACACAGCCCAGTCAAGTTATCCCCATTTTACCGATGGGAAGAGATGGAAACAGATGCCAGCTAACAATGGCTAAGTGGACCTGGCAGCTTGAAGGGTCTGGGAAGGCTAGCAGCACCCATCATGATTCTGGGCCTGGCAACTGTGGCCTTACGCAGGTTACACAGTCTGTCAGGATCTTATTTTCCCCTCAAGCATATCAAGGCCTCTGGGATGCTGAGCCCTAGGCTTTCGCCTGCTTTGGAACCCCTCAACAGCTGGCTCCTCCTCTCAGGAGCTGATTCACCTGTTCTCAGGGAGAAGATAAATCCTGCTCATCCAGGGCACCTGATATCCTGGCCCCAGGGCCTACCCTAGCCTCCTGTTTCCATCCCCTCACCACCACTTCCTCTTACCTCTGTAGGATCTGGTACCTCTTCTGAAGCGAACATGCGTTTTCTGCAGAGAGAAGGAAGGGGAGATCAGCATACACTAAGAGAAGACCTACTTGGACCTGCTGGACAGATAGATGCCCAGGGATCCTGGACAGGGTACTTTTCAGCCCTTCCTATTCCCCTACCCTAGCGCTGTCTAGAAAACATTTTGTTAGATTGAAATGCTTCCAGTATAATATTAACTAATCCCATTATGGCCAAGGAGGGGTTAAAATGTGGCTAGTGTGAACCAACTGAATTTTCAATTTTGTTTTATATTATTTAATTTAGGTTTAAATGACTGCATGTGCCATATTTAGGGGCCACCACCCTGGACAGTGCTACTGTGGCTCCTTGTGTCCTCTGGGTAGCTTCATCCTTACTCCTTCAGCCTCACAAGAGAGGTTCTGCTGCCTGTCTGGCACTGTGGGAAAGTGTACATCTCTTCCAATCATCAGCAGGAGGCAGGTTTCTGGCTCCTATACCTCAAAGTGCTTGTGGTATCTTTTATAAGTGCTTTATGGGTTAACCCAAACACTTTAAATCAATCAATCATTCTCCAAAGAAAGCAGAGGCAGAGGAGTGGAAGAACAATTGCTAGAGTCAGAATAAGCATCCAGGTTCTGCTGTGGGGACTTGAACCCCGCCCTCCCATCCAGAGGGGACATGTTCCCACAAGCTCTGGCTGTACAGACCCTGTGCCATCCCAGCACGGGGATGCTGGTAGGACAGGCTCCTGGTTAGACTGGGCAGCCTTGGGCAAGGTCCACAGAGAGGCAGGGTCACGCACCTGGCCAGGTAGGGTGGAGATGGCCCCGCAAAGCAGCAACACATACAAGAGTGCTTGCCTCATCCTCCTCATGGTATCCTCAGCCTCTGTTCAGTTCTTCTAGAAGAGAAAAATAGAGTGTGAGTATGGGCAATAGGAGGGCAGAGAGTACAACAAAGCTCAAGGATCAAGACTCTTCATGGCCAATTACCTAATCCTCCACCTGAGGGTCTGGAAGGTGATTTTAAAAACCTGTCCATGTATTTCCACTGTAATAAAACACACATAGCGCACATGCACCTCCTTAATCTTTGTTAAGCAAGCAGTATTGTGGCGTTGAGGACATATGTCGCACAGCTGTCATCATCAGCCACCTCCAGGCTCTATCATCATGAGCGGAGTCTCTGCAGCCACTGAAGAACAGCTTCTCTCTGCAGTCCTGATAACCACCCTTCTGCAGCTTCTATCACCCTGACAACTCACACTTGGAACAAAAGTGGGCTCCTACGGTGTTTGTGTTTTGGGCTAGGTGACTCCACTGAGCACATTGCCATGAGGAGTCCCCAGGTCTCAGTGGTCAGAGCACCCCCTCCTCAGTGTGGCTGAAAGTTGTCTGCTGTCTGGGTAAATCTTGCCTTGCTTGTCCACTTGCAATAGGACCTTGGTGGAGGACGAGCATTTTGCCTTGGATATCTGTGAAGTGAAGGGCAAGACCATCCCTGAATTTTGTTGGCAGCTCAGGGACACAGGCTTGGTTTCCTGGAAGGGAATTCCTCCCCTGTGGCTGGCTAGATGCAGCCACAGACATCCTGCCTTTTCAGAAGATGCTGCAGGGATCTCACAGCTGCAAGTCCAGCACCAGCTACCCTTCTGCAGCATGCTCAGCTCAGTGCCCCTCGTAGACAGGGCTGCTTTCTCCTTGCTGCTTCCTCCCACAAAGAGTTGGTCCCTCTATCACAATGTCCCATCCCTCCCACCAACCCATCAGAATGTCTGACTTGTTTTATATACTGCAACAAAGCCAACAAAATCCAGATTTGCCAAAATAGAAGTAGCATCTGGTTTTGGTCAAAGACTCAGATCTTCCTGGATCTCACAATTTCGGTTTCCAGCCCACTTGCCCTCGGCTCGGCCCTGAAAGTAGGCTAGCTAGATGGGTGTTGGGCTTTGGACTGGCCTCTCACTCTCATCCTTTCCTCCCCTGACTCATTTCCCTTCAGTCACCAGTGGTTCCCACCCTTCCCCCAGCCACAGGCCTGGGAGCTATCTTCCTTTGTCTATGAAGAGCTCCCTTGGAAGACCACTGGCTCCTTACAGGGCTACAGCTCCCTTCAGGGGAGGGAGGCATGGGTGAGGTAGGAGAGATTTCTGTCTGACTGATTCTTCTGGGGCTGCTGGTGACTGGCCTAAGGGAGGGAGAGTCCAGCAAGGGGCTGGCCAGTACAAGGGAACATGCCAGCCCCCTCCCTGACCTTCCCCGGGCTGGGGACCAGGGAGCACTTTTCGCCTTGCTCTCCCTTCCAGTAGCCAGGGCCTCCTTCTGGGCAGGTGGCATTCTAGTGCCTTCTCTCACTCAGAACAGTTGTGCCACCAACTCTCCAGCTCTGGGCAGTTCCAGAAGAAAGAAACTGGGCAGCAGATGCTGTCAAGAATACAAGCCTGTCCAGTGGAATCTCCTGATTACAGAAAATTTTCCAGATTCTTTTTCAGCTGGGCATGGTGGCACATGACTGTAATCCAGCATTTGGGAGGCTGAGGCAGGAGGATCAATGTGAATTTGAGACCAGCCTGGGCTACAAAAGTGAGTTCAAGGCCAGCCTGAACTACATAGTGAGACCCTATCTCAAAAAGACAAAAAAACAAACAAACAACAAGTTCTCTTTTTCTCAGCTTTCTTCATATTTCTCTTATTCCAGAATTCCCCAAAATTGTTTCAATTTCCCTTTTCAAGTTTATTCTTTACTTATAGCCCTTCAAAACAGATCTTTGCAAACTTATTCCCCCTTCCTTCCCCAGGTTCTGCTTGTAGCCAGTCCTAGGTGAGCCTGGAGCAGAGAGAACTCTGCACACCTGGAACTTCAGAAGGAAGTGTGAGTTTCATTCATTACACAAATGAGTATACAAACCAAGATGGATAGTAAACTCTTCTTTTTTATCTTCCTATCAAAGCACCCAGCCCTTTCAGTCCTCCACTCACTAACCCATGGGCTCCTGTGAGTCTTTTCTGGACACCAAGTTATTATTTCACTCCGAGAATCAAAGTCCCCCTGCATGGACCCCTACCATAGATGCCTGACAGCTGCAGGGTGAAGGCCTGTCACATTTGAGTCCCTGGGGAGGGGCTCTTCTTTGGCAAGTGGGAGTGGGCAGTGGGGACACATGTGGGGTACAGGACAGGCTGAAGCAGACCCACACATGTGCTACCTTTCGCCCTGTCACAATCTGAAAACATATACGAGGATCGAACTGTGATCCCCTCTGTGCATATGGGAGAGCTGGAGATCTTGTCTTTACCTCCCATGGCCTTTGACGTCCTGGGCTTTGAGTCTAGCATGAAGGTGCCCCTCAAATGCATAAGCTGGAGAGGAGCTGGGCTTGACAAAGAAATGAGTCATCCTGCCCCAGAAAAGTGGCTCAGTCCAAGACAAGGGAAAAGTGTAGGGAGGAAAGTGCGTCTTTGTTTGGTCTTAGCTGGAGTCATGGGCAGGAAGAATAGGGCCTGGAGGCAGAACAAAGTGAATACCAGAATGGAGACTCAGACCCAAATCCCACAGGCCAGGCCAGACTGATCGCCTAGACCCAGCGGGAACTCATGGCCTCAAGGTTGGCAGCGAGAAGGCCCTGCTGGGGTCAAATGCAAGAAGCCTTCTAGAGGCTCAGTTCATAAACACAGACTTGCAACTTTCTCTGCCTGTCTTCTTTTCCTTTTGCTATACTTAATGGTTTCTCGATACTATGAAGGAATAGAAAAGCAAGAAAGATGATAGCAGGAGGAAAGAAGGAAAGGACTGAGGGAGGGAAGGAGGAAAAAAAGGGAAGGGAGGGAGAGAGGTCAGCTGGAAGGACTGGCTGTTTCTCTGGAAGCCCTGAGTACAGTATGAAAAGAGGTACATAATGTAAGGCCTTTGGCCTCCAAGTCCCCAAAGCCCATCCCTGGCTGGTGCACCCTAACATGCAAAGCTGGTTTTTGTGGCTTTTTAAGAGGCACTATCCCTGGTGAGTAAAGTTCAGCAGTCTTAAGGTATGACAAGTTGACAGATTCCATATGTTAAAAGAAACACAAAGAGCACGGCTTAGCAAATAAAGCACACCCTGGATCACAAGGGTGTGTGGGTAGGCATCTTTGTACAGTGCCTAACCTGCACATCCATACCCAGCCAGCCTTGTCTGCTCCAATATGCCTGCTTGTCTCACAGGGCAACTTGAGCCTTGCTACCCAGGAGTTGTGCGCAGTCCTGTCAGACACAGTAACAGTGACTGTTCACTGGCTTCTCTGAATAACCTTCAAAAGATGACTGTGCCAGAGTACTGAGAAACGCAGGTAAGTAGGGCAGCAACTTTGGCATAAGCAGCCTTCCTATGAGATGTGCCATTTCCAGGGCACAGGCAGCCGGCCCTTGTGGGCACTGTACAAGGAACCTGCCCACACTCCCCTGCCATCTAACATGTGCTTTATCTGCTAATCCATGTGCTTTGCAATTTTTTTTTTAAAATATGGAATCAAGGCCGCGCGGGAGCCCATCTCCTGTCTGGTCTGACCCGCACTCCTGCCAGGTAAGGATCCCTGGAACTTGCTTCTATCTCCCTGCACCAGCTCACCCGAACTATAGCCTAGAACTCATCCGCCATTGGCGCTGGCCTTAGCGCTTGCTGCTCCGGTCCCGCGCCAGAGCCCATCCCATGTCTGGTCTGACCCGCACCCCTGCCGGGTAAGGATCCTTGAAACTTGCTTCTATCTCCCTGCACCAACCCACCTGAACTATAGTCCCAAACCTATCCACCAACCCCTCTGGCCTTGTGCCAGCCTGGTAAGGACCCTCAGCCTGTGTCCGTCCTGGGACTCAACTCCAGAACTCTGACTCCACCCACAGTCCAGACCCACAAGGCCTCACAGCAACCAGTGGACTGAGCTGCAACTCACAGCCAGACACTACTGGAGGGGAACAAGCTGGGTGGATCCAGAACAAACCCCCATAGGTGCTAACAGCATAACTTCACCAAAGTACAGAGCTCACTGCCATACAAAATGATAACAACAAGGAGTAAGATGCAGTCACAGGGCCCAAGCCCACCCAAATTAAACACAGGAGATGATACCGTGGAAGAAAACGAGAATCATGCAGCCAAAAACTCTGAAATTGAAATAGACCAACAACTACAGAAACTTATAGAGCAACTCAGATCAGAGATAACATCTGAAATAAAAAAAGAAATCCATGAATTAATAGAATCTGAAGTGGGAAAACAATTAAAATATGGAATCAATATACTAGGCCATGTCTGCTGATGACTACACCAGCCAGAACATGGTATGCATTCCTGCAGGGTGCCCAGGGCAAAGGGCACTATGGGCACTGGGCAGTAACTGATTCTGTGTGGTGGTACAGGGCTTGAGGAAGGCCCCTGGGGAAGGCAGACACCACATTGGCCTCAGCACCTCAGTATTGCCCATCTCCTCCCTCTTCTCTGTCTTTCCTCTTAAATATCTGCTCTCAAGAAAGGAACTGATAAACTCATCCACCTAAGATGCCATGGGGTATGCCCATGTTTGGAGACAAGGTCTGCCTCAGTGGTGCAAATATCAGGGGCTCAGGTTCATGGGGCGGGGATCTGAGGCTGCATCATCAGGAGAAAGGTGATGAGGAGGGTGTGCATGCACCCAAAAGGGGATATGTGGCTAAATGGGTACAGGTGCTTCAAAAACACTCACCCACAGGCTGTGCTTTCAGTCTCTGTCTCTGTCTCTGCCTCTGCCTCTCTCCCCTTTTGTTTTGTGGTGCTTGGGATTGAACCCAGGGCTTTTGCACTGAGCTACATCTGCAGCACTTTTTTTTAATTTCTCCTGAAGTTGACCAGGTTGAACTTGAACATGTGGAGCTTGGGGCACTGTACAAGGCACTTGTCATGCACTAAGTCTGCTGAACTTTACCCACCAGGGATAGTGCCTCTTAAAAAGCCACAAAAACCAACTTTGCATGTTAGGGTGCACCAGCCAGGGATGGGCTTTGGGGACTTGGAGGCCAAAGGCCTGACATTATGTACCTCTTTTCATACTGTACTCAGGGCTTCCAGAGCAACAGCCAGTCCTTCCAGCTGACCTCTCTCCCTCCCTTCCCTTTTTTTCTTCCTTCCTTCCCTCAGTCCTTTCCTTCTTTCCTCCTGCTATCATCTTTCTTGCTTTTCTATTCCTTCATAGTAGTGAGAAACCATTAAGTATAGCAAAAGGCACTGTAGTTGCAGTGGAGCAACTACACAAATGCAGTCTCCAGTCAATCCAGTTTTATAATTCTGGGTGCCCACAAGCTTGTTTTTGCCAGCAGAAGGATAGAAACATGAGCAAGTTGAAAGAGGATGGAAATGGCCAGGGAAGGGCCAAAGTGAACTAGGATTGCTCTCAAATTGCATATCACATGCAAGGTTCACTGTGTCTGTCTGTGGTAAAGAAGAGCTTTAGGCTACTACTGCTTTGCAAAACCTGTCTGAAGCTCTGAGTAAGTCTCCAAGTGGCTGACTGTCTGGGAAACAGCATGATCCCACCCTCCATTCCCAGAAACCACAGCCAGATGGATATCAACAAACTAGAAAAAAAAAAAAAAAAAAAAAAAAAAAAAAAAAAAAAAAAAAAAAAAAAAAAAAAAAAAAAAAAAAAAAAAAAAAAAAGAAAAGAAAAAGGCAGCAAGAGCAAAGATACATTTCTTAAAAAACATGAGGTGAGGCAGAGCCAGGCCTGGTGGTGCACATCTATAATCTCAGTACTCTGGGAGACTGAAGCAGGAAGGTTGCAGGTTCAGCCCAACCTGGGCTACTTAGGGACTTAGCAAGAGCCCATCTTAACATAAAAAGAGAAAGAGAAAGAAAGGGAGAAAAGAAGGAGGGAGAGAGGAAGGGAGGCAGGGAGGAAGGAGCAGGTGAGTTTCAGAGTGACCAAAGCCATACAAGAGGCTGGAAGTCTCCCCCACAGCTCACCTTGGTCAGAGCAGTCTGCCCTCCAGCTGGGTCACATGAGCAGCTGCTGCCATCACTAGAACCCCAAGCTCTGAGTCTTGACTGTCACCATCTAAGCAATTCTTAACTCTTCACAAAGTGATCCTCCCCTCACCAAGTTGCTCATTTTCTCTCTTGAACAGGACCCCTTCACAAGGCAGAGAGAGGAGCAGAGATAGTCTCCTAATCTAATTTGATCAAGTCCAGGGAGCTGAAAAGAATAGAACCCTGAACCTCACTGCACCAGTCACAGCAGGATTCTTTTGAAAGCATCTGCAAACCCAGGCATGACCTACATCTAAGGAGAAGAAATTATCCTCAGGACAACCCACATCCACAATGTTTGCTGTCCTCTCCTTTTATCTGTACCAGATAAAAGCAAGAATTCGTTGTAGGATGAGGAAATAACAGTCTGTCCTGCCTCTTGCCAAGATAAAGATAAAAGAAGACCTTTCTCAATAAACTGAGATCCTTTCTAAGAAGAACAAGGATCAAATAGCAAAAGCCAACTCAAGCAGTGCCATGAAATGCTAACTGCAAGGACAGGGCCTAACTACGCTGGAGGCCCAGTGTTAATCTAAAGGGATGTCTTGGTAAGGAAGATGCCACATTTCATTTCCGTTCCAGAACCTGAAGCCACCTCCAGGTTTCCACACCCTTGACTCAGGAAGTAAAGATAGGAAGCTTTCATTGTGGCATTACAGAACTTCACCTGCATCTTACTGGCCCTGCATGAAAGCAGCACTGCATGGAGCACTGCCACTCACCAGCGAGATAGATCCGAGCACCTACTGCCCACTGCCACCATATTATACAGCCCATTATAACCTGACATCAGTTAGGTGTTGTTACCTGGTTTGTACAGATGCCAGACCTGAGCTTCATTCATCAAAGTGACACCTCCTCCCTCCTCCCATAATTGAGTCCTTCTAGTTAAAATCCAACACTTTCTATTTCTTACTACCTCTCAGATACTATCCTGTGACTCGGGTGGGTGTTGGGAGGAATGCTCCAGGCCCTTCCACATGCTTGGCAGGAGCTCTACAGCTGAATTAACTCAAACTCCTTTTTTATTTTATTATAAGACACAGTCTTCACTAAATTACCTAGGTTGGCCTTCAATTTTCAATCCTCCTGCCTCAGCCTCCCAGTTAGCTAGGATTACAGATATATGTCACCACATGCAGCTCTTTAAAAAATAATCCTATATTTTTTTCTTTCTTTTTTTTTTGTTTTCATTTTTCCCTTGGCCTAGGGATAGAACTGAAGACCTTGCAAGAGTGAGGCATGCTCTCTACCACAGAGTTCCAGCCTGTCTTCTGATATTCTTTTATTAGAAGAAAGGTGCTAGGGATCAAACCTAGGACTTTACACTAAGCTACATCCTCAGTCCTTTTACAATGTTTTATTTTCAGACAAATTCTTGCTAAATTGCCTAGTCTGGGCTTAACTTGCAATCTTCCTGTCTCAGCCTCCCAGAGAGCTGGGATTACAGGTATGTCCCACCATGCCTGACTTCTGACATTCTTAGTATATTCAAAGTTGCTATCAGAGCAGCCTGGCAGAAGGCACAGAGCCTGACCTTTGGACATGTCTGCGTGGGTAACTTCTCTCCCCAGTATTGGCTTCCCATCCACCTTACCTCGTTCTGGTGGCCTAGTGAGGTACTATCCCTGGGAGCACACAGGGTCTGTTGTGCTTACTGTCCCTGTGCCCTTCTGCAGTGGGCCTCAGGGTCCACAGTGTCTCCCCAGAGCAACTTGCAGTGGGTGTGGCCCTGTGGGTGGATGCTGCTGCATCCAGCACTGACACCAACCATTTTTCTTAGTGCACTTGTTTGTGTTGCAATAACCTGTGACCAGATTCCCCAACCAATACAAAATTCCACCTCTTCATACCTTCACAGCTCAGCTTGAGTGGCTACCATTTGTCAAACTGAGGATGATGTCTTGAACCCTATTCTAAACTTTTCCTGAGAGCCTTTCCAGGCCCATTTACACCACACATTCTGGGAGAAGATGGGATCAGCAGCAAGATGTTGAGCTCAGATGTCGCTACAGATACAGAGCACAGGGGCATCTGGAGGCCAGAGCATGGACACTGAGGCACCTGGAAAGACAAAAGCCCCAAACCTTTCCTTTCTCTTTGCAGCCAGGTGGCAGACTGGCTCTTGCTACAACTGCAGATTAGGACAAGTTCCTCTTCTCTGTGACTGTAACACCATGAGCCTCTAGGGGAGCTCAAGTGCCCCATCTGCTTTCTCTTTCAGATTGTGCCCACTGGGCCCCTGACATAGTTTCTCTGGCCAGCATCCTATCTTGGCCCTTCCTGATGCCCTCACTTCTCCAGGTGCCTGTCAGATCCTTGCCCTCACGGAGACCTCAGCCCTGCTCAGGTGAACTTCCTCTTCTTGGCACATGTAGGCAATAGTGCATGCATCCTGTGCAGTCACACTCAGGCTAATCTGGCTCTGGGGATGCAGGCTCAATGGTCCAGGGACTTACTGATGATGAAGGAGATGAACCAGTGAGCAGCTCCAGGGCACAATGTGACCAGTGCCACATGTGTCTGGTATGATGAGGAGGCTGTGGTGGGAGGGATCACACAACCTTACTGAAAGGGTCCACCAGGCTTTCTGAGGTTCATGATCATATGCTGTCTACTGAGCAGAAGAGGAGTTCATTAGATGATAAAGAGGTACTCCTATCAGGCTCCCACCCTGGGATGGGTGCATGGCTTGGGGACAGGAGTTATGCAGTAAGAGGCCCATGCCCCTCACTCTTTATGGTAGGCCCTCTTGGTGGGCAAAGGGAAGGATTTATGCACCCCTGGCATTTATCCAAGTAGCAGTGTGTCTGGAATCCCCAAGAGTTTTAAGGTAAAAGGGGCTACAAGGAAGAGCACTGTGGATCCCCTAGCATCTGTCTGTGAGTTAATACACTGAATAAAAAGTGTTCACACTATATAAAGGTCCACACTATGGTTTCTTGGATCAGCAGTGATTATTTCAGAGGCCCCAAGTGGGATCAGGTCTTCTAGGTCCACCTCCAAACAAAAGTCATGAAGCCTCGGGCATACAGTTAGGAGCATGGCATAGACGAATGTGCACCTGACAACTGGGCCTGTGAGCTGAAAGTCACCCTCAGGCTAGGCCATGATACCAATCCACAGGTGAGTACAAGCTGAGTCTGACCCCTCCCACTGCAGGTAGCCAGTCTCAAATGACCCAGTAGCTTGATTAGGGGAGGACCAGGTAGCTGATCTCGAAGTCTATCTCCAGCTCTAATTTTCTTTCTTTGTTTTCTAGGCTCTTCCTAGGTAGTCCAGGCTGGCCTTCAACTCACTATGTAACCCAGGCTGGCCTCAAATTCATGACAATGCTCCTGTGATAAGACCACTATGAAGAGGCTCTGAGTAGGACTGAAATTAACCAATTGGCTTTCCGTGTTTACTTGTGGGTCTGCCCAAAACCTAAGCCCCTTGTCTGTGGGCAACCAACTGATAGCAAGTGAACCTCTGTGAGTCACTGGTTCCACTGTGGCCTATAATGGTAGATGGAGCTGTGGTGCCTCAAAGGACAAGACACAGCTAACAACACCTGGCTCCACCTCAGTTAACTGGGTTAACACTACAGCTGCAGGCATCTCACTCCTACGGTGAAAACTTTCCTGGAGATAACAGTTTTCCTCATAAGATCCTGAGTTTTATTCCCAGTCCAAAAAAAAAAAAAAATCCATAATGTATTACTTGGAGAAGTCCTTGAGAGGACTTCCGAGGTCCTTGAATGGCCCTGCTCAGATTCCCACATTTCTTCAATACCACTCTCCTTTGATAATTAAATCAATTTGGCTTCCCAGAGAAGATCTTTGTCTTAGCCTCAGTGAATGGTAAATTCTGCCAGAAGGTTTTGATTCTCCTGGCATTCTAAAATCATACAACTTGACTCTTTTACTTAAGCCTTTCTGTACACTCATCTGGGAGATTGTAGGCATGATTAATCCGCAATAACTAAGGGGTAATATTAACACATTACTCCTGCCTTAGCCTCCCAAGAGCTCAGGTTACAGGCATGCAGCACACCGGGCTTCTGATCTGATTTTCTATAAATTTAAGGTCACCCTCATTCTTACTGGGTTTGATTATTGTACTGTGAGCTGCTTCACCTGGGATAAGGTTTATACTTTGAAACCTGGGTTGGTTGTGGGGTTTGCCTTGGATTACATGATCTATCTTCCCCTTGCAGACTTTTCTCGTGCACCTGCAAAGCAAATGGCCCAAAGTAGGAGTAAGCAGTATAGCACCATCCCTCAGTGTCCATCCTAAAATTTTACTGAAACAGCTGAAATTTACTCCCAGAAAATTTTATGCTTTGGCTTTAGATATTCAATGCCAGCTAATTAAAGGCAACTAACCATTTCAACTAAAAACTCAAAATCTTCCTCATCCAGATAGGTGACATCTTAGAGAAGTCCAGGGGTTTTGAATTAGAGTAGAGCTAAGTCCACTACCATTGCCATAAACCTGCTGCTGCCTAAGTGTTGAGTGGAGCAGTCTGCCCACACACAGCCTCTGAATCCCCAAGCTGGCCTCAGGCTTTCTAGATGGAAGGTGCCAGAAAACTCTGAGACTGAACAAACTCCTGCCAGCAGGTTGGGAACCAGGCTTCCTAGACAGTGAGCTCTCAAGTGTGCCATGGCCCTGCTGCACACTCACCAAGAGCAGCTGTGGGCAGGGCCATCTCAAGCCACACGGCTGAAGGTGTGCCCAGCTGCATGGCCCACACTGGTCCTGAGCGTTGCTGTCTGAGCTCTGCCCTGGGAAGCCTGGTGGTTGGGTTGCCTGTCCCAGACTGCAATGAAAGGCAGATGCTGGAAGCCTTACAAAATAAATGGAGCTGCTCTGGGAGCAGGTAGGACTGGCAGGCTGGGGATAGGGCAGCTGTCATTGCCACTGGCAAGACCCTGAGGCCCAGGCTGGTCTCAGAAAGTTGTGGGCAGAATACATTGGTGGAAGAGAAGAAACTGTTTCTGTCTAGATGGTTCCAGCAGTGCCCTGGCCTGACTGCTCTCCCTGGCACTCCTGCTGCTAACCCTGTCCACTAATCCAGAACTCCCCAGGGTCTGCACCCAGGATGAGCCTGGCCCACTCCTGAGGACTTCATGGAAGTCACCTTTGGGGACTTTGGTTGCAGCTGACCTTGCAGGGTTCCTTCTCGGGATTATGCACCTGCAACACGCACAGGCACGCGCGCGCGCGCGCGCACATACACACACACCACACACACACACACACACACACACACACACACACACGAACACTTTTTTCTCTGTCATCATTCAGCCCCAAGGGCTGCTATTCCAAATCTGCTATCAAATGAATCACTGCTGCCACATTTTTCACAGTGAGCTCATCATTAGTTACTTAGGAGTTCAGCATGTTTTCCTCCTTCCTTCCCTTTTTATGAAGTTAAAACAAACAAAAGCTTAGTGAGAGCCTGCTGGGGCTCCTGCTGAGTGTGTTAAGAATAAAAGACAGTGATGTTAGTTTTTCCTCGTAGTAGAAGAGTCCTTAAAGAGGACCACACAGTTGATCAACAGCCGTGGAAAGAAAGCCAGGATGAACTGACCAGCAGAGAGATCCAAGATATTTCCTACAAACTCCAAGTGGGAAAGAAAGGTGACTAAAAGTCTGGCTGCTCTTGGTGGCTAAAAGTCTGGTAGCACTTCCCACTGGTTTGTCAGGCTTTGCAGCAGAGGAGGGACCCTTAGCATCTTAGCCCCATTTGCTTCCCAGGCCCCAGGAAGGCAGCAGCAGACCCCATCTCCCAGGACACTGAGCTCAGCCCTGCGACCCAGCACCGCTATGGTCCCCACAGCGCGCATTGTCTGCAGAGCATTGCTGTACCAGTCTACTTCCCTGCATCTGCGAGCAGGGCTGCCGGTAACACTTCCTCCTCTCCACCTTTCCTCGCCACCACGCCCCTCCAATCACCTCAGCAAGACTAAGAGACTGAAAATACAGAAAGAACTCTCCCGGCCATTCCTCCCAGGACTCAGGGACAGAGTCATTCTTCTTTGGTTCGGTTTGCTTGCAATCATTAAAGAGAGAGGAAACTGCGCCGAGAAAGCACAGACCCTGACTCACCAGCACAGCTCACCTTCCCGCTCTGCTCAGGGCGGTGTTATCCCAGCTCCAAGCTCCCTCCGCTCTGCTCCTGCTGCTCTTAAAGTCCTGGTGGGAGAGTAGGTGGCGGCCAGTGGGCGGGCCCAGAGAGGGAGGTTGCTCAGTAGAGAGGACTGGAAGGGGAGCAGGCCTGGCCTGGCCTGGCGCCAGCTGGATTATTCACAGACCTGATGTCATCGGATCGCAGGAATCTGGGAGCTGGATGGGCCCTAAGACTCTTCTTTAAAATCTGGTACTCAGACATCTAAGGGGGACTCTCAGGCATGGGGCTGCTAATCCTGTCCTGCCCAGAAGTGGTTGGGTACTAAATCCGTGAACTTGAGCAGAGGCTGAGGGCACAGAGTCTTCTGCCCCTGTGTCCCACTGGGGCTGTCGAGCAGTGCAGGGGAGGAAGGGCTGGGCAGCGATCTGCTGTGGGAGTGTCCAGCCTGGATGCGGCCACTCAGGCTCCTCTGGCTTCTGTTTCTCTTAGCCCTGGTCTCTGAGAGTTTATTTCCCTCCTTTCTGAGGTTAAGGCCTGGTCTGGGGCCCCCTTCAACCCCTTATAACTGAGGTCACCTGGAGACACTTGGCTTCTGGAGTTTGCTGTCAAGCAGAAGCTGCCAGGCCGTGGCACTCAGCACCTGCTGGATAGGCTGGCATTTTTTTGGACAGTGTAGGGAAAGTCTTAGGGTGGAACCTGGCTGTACTGGTAAGAAGGGATGTGACCTCAGACAGGCTTTCAACTGTGGTGAGCTTGGATTTTCTGTTTGCAGGCTTCGTGAGGATTAGAGACAGTGCCAGAGCTGCCAGCACTGTCCATTAGTCTCAGTTGGTGTCCAGCTTATGGGGATCAGACCACCATATGTGTGCCGCACCCCCCCCCCCCCCAGGCTTTGCTGAAATGTACCTAGCTAGCACCAAAGGGCTAACTGGAACCCAGGGTTTTCTGTTCCCTTCTACTGAGGTTGCCTTCCCTCTAGCAGGCTGGTGGGAGTGGTGTGGAGAAGGAGACCTGGGGAGGTTGATAAGGTAACAATAGGGACTTTGATTTGAGGCTGGAACTCACTGGTGAGGTGGGGAGGGGTAAAAAGATAAGAATCACTCCTGGTGACATCATATTTTGGAAAATTTGCCTCAAAGCTCTTTGAATTCAAGAAAATAAATCTCTGCCCAGATAGTGAGCAGACCAAATGGCTGCCAAGTGGGCACAGCACCCACAAGTTGGAAGGAAATTTCTCAGTGGCAGCGGCTCTGCCTCCAGGGTTTTTCAGGCAGCCAGAAGGAGAGAACACAAGGAGCTGAGCAAGAAGTACTGTGACCACTGTGAAACTCACAGAAAAGACAACAGAATGGTTTTGAACCAGGACACAGTAGAAGTTAAAAGATGGGTTGTTCACTTAGAGCTCTCGTTCTTTAAATATTTAACCAAATAAAACACATTTTAAAAATTCTCATATAGGATAATGGTGGGCCTAAAGCACTTTCGACTATCTGAATGCTGAAAATAACTTAGATTCCAGAAATAGAGGAATAAGTCAAAATGACATGTCAGTACAGTGTGGTATTGTATAGCTGTTATGAAGACTGCTAACATAATTGTGCACACATAGCAAAATTAATCATAAAATTACTAAAAGAAGTGGAAACAAATTTGTATATGGACTATAACAAACTATGCAGCACTATATAGAAAAAGACTGAAAAGTAACATTTTTGAGATGCTATACCTCTGGGGGTTCACACTGTGTGGTGCCTGGCATTGTTGCATCCCCACAGCGCCCAGCAAAGCTGCTGAGCCTGGCCCAGCAGTCCTTGGAGGCTCAGGCAGTAGAAGGCACAGTACTCGGAGACGGCATATTGGGCAAATAGGAATTTTCCTCAATAACTTTTAACACTATTACGCAAGAATATATTCAACCTTTTTCCAAGGGCTCATTTTCAGTCAGCTCCTTGGTGGAAGAAATTATATTTCTTAAATTCATTTTCTGAGTCTCCAACAGAACTTCCTTTCCTTGGATCGCAAATGCTTTAGGTGTCAACTCTGCTCCCCCACATCCCCCTCTGGGACTCGGTTGAATAAATGAGCCCATGTTCCCTCCAGGGCCCCCTACATGGAGACACTA
>PVKN010005652.1:0-10647 GCA_004027915.1 Capromys pilorides | reverse complement strand
GGAATGGTTGCCTTACTGAAGGTAAGGCTATTTGACCTGTGCTTAGCTCTTATGTGTATTTCTGATGAGAGCAAGAAACTTAGGACTATTAACTGATTTGCATAAAATATCATAAGAAAGAAGATGTTTTCAGACAAGAGACCCAAAAAATTATAAGCACTTTTCGGAGCCAGGGCACAGCTCAGTGGTACAGTGCATACATGGGAAGGCCTGTTTTTGCCTTTTTTTTTTTTTTTTTCCAGGTTTGTCCTTTTTCTGAGTCTCTCCCCAGTGGAAAGCCCTTTATAGGGGGATCACCCACTCGGGACCCTCCTCTTGTCCCTCTCTTGGACAGGAGCTTTCTTTCTCTCAATAAGTATGTTATGCTTTAAAAAAAAAAAAGCCCTTTGCGAAGGACAGCCTCTTAAACCTAGATTTTAAATAGTATCTGCCTCACATTATGCCCAACTGTCTTCTCAGCAACACTAGTATCACATGGGAGCAAAAGTAAGAGCTCATGAGAGGTTTAAAAAAATTTTTTTGACACTCAGAAAACCTGAAACTTCTCTAAGAAACATCTATTAATTAAAAATTACTTGAAAGCTCAAGTATGACCCTTTTTGTCATGATAGAAGTATATCTACTGTATCGTTTATGTACACATGTTATAATAAGATGTTAACTACTTTGAAGAGACTAACTGGTTTGTAAGACCATTTACTTATAGCCAAACACAATACATATCAGTGATATCAGTGATGGCTAATCTTTTAGAGACTACCTATCAAACTGCACCCAAAACTCAATTACTTATTTCAAAACACCAATGCTGCAATTAATCCTGGATGCTAAGGTGTTAGCTTAAAAAAACAACTCTATATTAACATCTTTTGTTTTATAGGAAATAACATATGTATGCCATAGGTTTGCCACCACTGCTAAGTATCTTATTCTGATATTATCCCATCCTTGTAATGATGTCTATGGTTACTACATTTAGGAAAAATGAAGTGTTATAACACAAGTTAGTCTGTTTGTTTTGCTTTCGAGGTTCTGTGGGTCAAATCTAGGGCCTTACACGTGTTAAGCAAGTGCTCTATCACTGGGCTATACCTCAGTCCTAATCTTTGTTTTATTTATTTGTTTATTTATTTACTTTTTGAGACAGGGTCTTGATGTTAGTTTAGGCTGGCCTTGGACTCATTATATAGCCCAGGTTGGAATTGAACTCAAAGTGATCCTTCTGCCTTAGCCTCTTAAGTGCTGGGATTCAGGTGTGTTCCACTATGCCCAGCATAATGCTCATGTTTTAAACCTGAGGATGCTGAGGAATGATTTCTGACCTCTGTGAAAATATCAGGGCCAATGCCAGGCTGCTAGTGGCAGGGCTTACACAGACTCCAGAGCCCACACAGGTACCTGACTTGTTTCCTGCCAGTCCTTCAGGTCATTTCACTGTGTTTCCTTGTTTGTTTCTGTTTTAAAATGGTGATAATCACAATAACCACAACTCAAAGGGACATAGGTGACTTAGTCATTCTGACTCTATGATGACCTGGCTGTGTCCTTTGGTTGCCCCATCTGAGTAGGTGCCAGGAAGAAATCTGCCAAAGCCCTCTGCACCTCTGTGATGAGGTCACTCTGATCTCTGCAGGAGTGGCAGGTACCAGAGATTATGGTTATTTATGGCCAACGTAGCTCTTGCATCATCCTGGTCACCCATGTGAGAACTGTCTATATGCAGTGGCAGGATGTTGCTGTTTACACTGAGCTACCTCCTGCTGCCCAGCACAGTCACTTTCCATCCCTACCTCACCCTCATGCAGACTGACACTTCCCCCAGGAAAGCCTTCCAACAAGCCAGATAAGCCGGAAGTCATTTTTTCCCAGCCTTCCTTTATCTCCCTAGCATAGGGCTTCCTGTCTGATTTTAGTCACAGAATGAATTGATGACATCTCAAATGTCCTTTCCCCTATCTCACTATGTGGGCAGGAGTGGTTTAGCCCACACTTTCTGTTAAAAATGAAGGGAAATGAATGTGCCAGGATGTAACTCAGTTGGTACAGTGCTGCCCTGCAAGTACAAGGCCTTGTGTTTCATCCTTACCCTAGCAAAATACACAAATAAAATAATGAAGTCACCAGAACACAGCTTTTTGGATGACCTCTAGTGGATCTGAATCTCTGCCTTAAACCCTAACATGGAGCAGAGACCTGTCAGTAACTGCCTGCTCTGATCACTGCAAGACCCATGTCCTCTAAAGAGACCCTTGCATATATATGGACTCTATTACACAACATTTTCATGCTGATTTTTAAAAAACACCCTCCAGGAGGGTGAGAGGTTGCGCCTAGAGCTCTGAAAGGCAACTGCTCTGAAACAGTATGAAGTCCAGGGACGCCTGAGGGCCCACAGTGGAAGGCTCATGGGCCAGGTGGACAGCCAGGAAGGGCTTCCAGAGGGGTGAGTCTGGCAGGCTGAGCCAAGGACTGCAGGAGCAGGATGGGGATGGGGTGATGTGAGGAGCAGTGGGGATTCTAGGGCCCAGGGGCTGGAGGGGATGCTGGGAAGGCTGCCAGGCCCCTCAAGGCTGGGTGAGAGGCAGACCCAGGTAAGCAAAAGGTATTTGGAGCCAAAGGAGGGTGGAACTTGTTTCTCATTCTTTATGATTCCTGCCTCAAGTCCCCACACCAAAGCTGTGATGGTCAGAGGATAGGACCTCCCTAAACCAGGTCCATCTGCCTGTTGCACAGAGCTAGTCACCAAAACAAAGAGTTCTGCAAGAGAGTTTATTTGTAGACAGCCAAGAAATGAGGTGTGTGGATGTGCAGGATAAAGAAACTGTGACTGAAGGCCTGGGAAGAGCTGAATGGAGTGCTCGGTGATCTGTGCGTGTGTTTAGTCATGTTGAACACATATTAACAGGGTCTGGGAGTGGAGTTTTCAGACTTTTGGGGTCCAAAAGTCCCCATCAGATACCTGCACAGGCCCAAATGAAGTCAATGGACTTGGCAAAAACAACATTCAGGCACCTGAAAGGATACTTAAGAAACGATTATCTTTATGTATGACTCACACTTCAGAGGTGTTATCTACAGATTTGAGCTCAGGGCCTTTGAACTAGTGCTGGTTAAAGTCTGATAAAAGCAAGTGCTGAGCGGGGCACAGAGGCCAAGAGTCAAAGAAGCACAAAGCACAGGCACTGGCTGGGTACAGGAGCTGAAACCAGCTGTTTGTTGGCTGGGAATTGCTAAGTTAGGACTCCATCCTTAAGGCCTGGGAACTTGAACCTGAGGTCTCATTCTAGAGCAGCCACCTCTGGGGGGTGGTTCCTGAGAGCTGCTCATGAACTGTGAAAGATACATACTTATCCTATAAACCCAATCAGTGGTTGTGAGCTATTGAACAAGGGCTGGGGTTTAGTGGCATTTTGGAGAAAAAACAGAGAGAGGGAACTCTAAACAACGAAAGTAAATTCTCCCTGCATTGGCCAGCTCTTCAGCTATAGGTGGCTGTTGTTAATCATGAACTTTAGAATGCGGTCTTTTATGAGGCTCTGTCATACACACTATCATATCTGTCCCTCAGATGTCACATCCTATGAGAAAGGCAGAGGATGTGTCTGTGTTAGATTCCTGGAACTATAACAAAATACCAGAGATAACTAATTGGTAAAGAGAAAAGGTTTATTTTGACCCACTACTAGAGATTCCAGCCCAAAATAGAGTGGCCACATGGCTTTGCACCTGACTAGCCACACAAGGTGGTGGAAGCACATGGCTGTGCACAGCCTTCTCCTCATGATCAAAAGGAAAGAGTGAAGGGGACAGTGGCTTCCCACTATGACCACATCCCAAGGTCTCTACAGAACAACTCTAAGGACCCAGGCATAAGCACATACATCACTGAAGAGCATTCATGAAGCCTCCAAGCTATGTGGCGTCAGATCCAATTTACAGAACAAGAACTGGAGGCTCAGAGAGGTCAAGAGGACTTACGTATGACCCCTGGATCATTCACTCCCACAGGAAGAAACCCATAATGTTCACCTGAAATAAAAGCTAAGTACCGGTTAGAGCCTGAGAAGGATCCCATCCTGCCAGGCCTCGTGGGGATCTCAGAGTCATACATGTGGAGACTAAACTTTCCCTGGCCCCTCCTGGTTACCCACCAGCCCTGTATGATGTTGGACACATGGATGGCAACATCCTGGAGAAATCCTGTCATGTAGGGAAACAATCCAAGTGGCTTCCTGGACCTTGTGCTCCCTGTGTTCTCCATAGCTTCCTCACAGATTGCTCCCAATGCTTCAGTGCTATCCCCACAGCAGGCCCCCATCTCCTGGGCCCCGCTGCTCTATACCCAAGGTCGGGATCCCCATGCAGGAGCTGCAAGTTCCCAGAGTGGAGTGGGAGTGTGGGGACGGTCCACAGCGCAGCACTTTGCCCTCACACCTGTGTCCATGCTGCTGTTCGATATTGCCCTGCCCCAAAGATGCTGAGCTTCTGTGGCCAGAGTCCCCCAGGTGCCTGGAGCCTAGCTGTGGCAGCAGCAGGGCCTACTAGTTTGCAATGAACTGAAGGATGTGGTAGCAGAGGACGACAGGCTCCACTGTAGGGAGAGCAGGAGGAGGCAGGCCCCGCACCTGGAGCACATCTATCCAAAAGCTCTGCAGAAGTCATACAGTGCCTGAGGCCCAAGGCCACTGAGAAGCTACCCAACTCCTTGAAGATGGTTTCTTCATATGTATAGTACAGGTAAGTGGAATCCAGTGACAACATTTGGGGGACTGAGATGCAAGCACATACTAAATTCTTATTCCCCAGTTAGGGATGCGGTTTAGTGATTTAGTGTACAGCACTTGCCTAGCATGTGTGAGGCCCTGGGTCCCACCCACAGCACCACAGATAGGGAAAGCAGTTACATGGGAAGAGTGCAGGCAGGGGGTGGGGAACAGAGCACAGAAGGAGGCACCACCCCACCCTCCACCTGCCATGCCAGCTTTGCCAGGCTCTCTTAGGCACCATAGTGCCAACCAGGAAGCAAAAGGCTAACAGCATCATTTCCTTCATCCCCCAAACACACATGGGGCCCTGAGTGTGGAATTCCTATAAATGATTTAAAATAAACCAGTAAATAAGAATGTCTGAAGTGATACCATCCTGCTCGGAATTGGACAAAAAGCCAAACGTAGCTGTTTATTAATGTGCTCAAGTTACCCCTCTTCCAGGCAGGAGGAAGAATATACTTTGGTCAAACGTCTGAACTTCCTCCACTGCCACAGGACGTGTTCTCACATGTCAGAGGCAGGTGGCGTACAACAGCACACCTGCCAGGGCCAGCACTTCAGGGGCTTCAGGGGCCATTTCCCAGGGATGTTGGGGCCTTGGGTGAGGCTGTGTTTCTGGAAGTGGCCACCTCTGGCAAACACACTTCTGTGACTCTTTGGGGCTGTGTCACATGCTGATGTGGTGACAGCTGCCTCCAGGGTCCTGCCTCCAGCTGGATCCCACAAATGACCACAGCCAGCTTGTTGTTAACATTTCAGACATTTTATCACCCCTGACTCTCTCAACTTGACCCAATTTAAAAAATAATTTTTATAGTTTTATTTTTAAAAAGGTTGAGTTACATTTGAGAATACTAATGAACACTCCTCATATCTCTGTCCCTGTGTGGGCCCTTCACATATACCCCATTCTGTAAGGTAAGGGCCATGGCTATCACACTCACAGACAAAGAAACAAAGGCTTTGAGAGCAGAGGTACCTGCCCAACATCACACCGCTGCTCACTGGGAGAGCCAGAGCTTAATCCACCAGCTGCACAGTCAGCCTGTGGGCTAGGGCTGGGGTGAGGCACTGGTGTTCTGGATCTGTGGTAAGGCGTCACTTCACAGCAGGAAAATGTGAGGAACAGAAATGCTTTCATACTAAGCCAGGGAAACGAAAACGGAAAAGAAGTGGCTGAAAACATGATCCCTGGCAGCATGCCCCCATGCCCCACTGACTTCCTGCTGAGCTCACCTGCTAGAATGCCACTATCACCCAGGCATCCACCCTAGGGATTAAGGGACAACACATGGGCCTTGGTTGGGACATTTAAGATCCACAGGAGGGATGCTAGAAGACAATAGCCACAGAATGCTGCCCTGTGAAAACATGCACCAGACTCTCTACTCTCAGACCTAGTATCTTGTTCCCTTTGGGGAAGGGGGATCCAGTGGAAAACAAATGGGCTTTGCAAGATTAGAGAACTAAAAGCTTCTTTAGTGTCTACTTGATCCAGGTTACTGTTTGACATTTTCCCTTCTCTGAAGTCTGACAGACTCGGGCCAGTAGGTGGTCGAACTAGGGCTGGGATGAGGATTCAAGAAAAATCCAAGTTACATATGGTTATAGGGTCAGCAATACTGTCTCGCTGAAGAAAGTCTCACAGAGTGATGTGAGCATTCTGTGCCTGCTTTGAAAGGCTGAGCAGGAGGGTCACAGCTTGAGTCCAGATTGGGCAACTTAATAAGACCCTACAGCAAAATAAAAATGAAAAGAAGAAGGCTAAGTTACTAACCCTCCACAAAAGTCTTATAGAAAGTCTCAGCCAGTTTAATGCCAGACTATTTCATGACAAACTGATTTGACTGTCTTAGAATTTGACTTATTCAAATTCAAACCAAATAACTTCCTCAGACAAAAGCAATTTCACCACCCCTAGGTTCCTTATCCGTGGTCCACAGCCTGTCCTGCAGTTCCAGTGGTGTCTGGGGATCCCTCTCAGGAGCACATTGCTGGGAGGAGACCCTCTTACGTGGGATGGAGTTTTGAAGTCCCAGTAAGTACTGTCTTTCACTGCTGAGTCCTGTTGCATACTGGGATTTAAGAAGCTTTGACTTCCTCAGCAGAAACTTCCTCTAAATTCAGGCTGTCCTATGGTCCCCACCCTGGGGCACAGAATATTCCATTGTCAGTCCCTAGCCCTGGAGTCTTGCTGTGCACAAGGCAGGTACTGCAAATGTAAGTCACATGTACTTACATGTGACTTAGGGGACACAACTTTGCACTAGAACAGGAGGTCAGCATATTTTCTGGCAAAAAGTCAGATGATAAGTATTTCAGCTTTATGGTCTGTACAATCTCTGTTAGAACTACACATTCCTGCTGTGTCAAGTCAGTGTTTACTAAAAAACCAGATATAGCACAAGATATACAAATAAGCAAGGAATTTACAAGACTGGCTTACAGTGGCTGCCCACAGAGTCAGATGTGGGAGTGCACAGGATGTCTGCACACTGGAGGCTGAAAGATCTGATCGAAAGTCTGGTGCTCACTATAGTGTCCTCTGTGCATCTGTGTCAGGAGACCAACGGGTTTGGGTGGAAGGCTGAACGTCCTACACTAGAAGCCACAGAGTGCACTGGAAGCCAGGAGATGATGTCCAAGGTGAAGGTGAAGACTGGAGCTCCTCTGAAGAGACAAAAGCAGCTCTGTGCGCCTTTATTGGCAACAAACAGCCCTTGAACGGGTCTTCCACATTGCCTAGCCAATTCAGGTGAGCTTCTCTTACTCAAGTTGATGTTATCAACCATCACACCTGCCATTTGCTTTTGTTCAGACCCAAATGTCCCCTAGAAGCCCATAAACTAAAGGCTTTGTTCCCAGCCAGTGGTGCTATGGGAGGAGGGGCTTTATGAATGGGGACTGATGGGAAGAAGTTAATGGAGTTCATTCTCTTAGGAGACACTGAAATGTAGCCCCTTCCTATCTCACTTTTTCCTCCTGGCTGCCATGATGACAGCAGCCTCTTCCACACACTTCCATCAAGATTCTTCCTTTCTTCTCCACAGGCCAAAAGCAACACGGCCAAGTGCCCATAGACCAAAACCTCTGACACTGTGAGCCAAAGCAAACTTCTTCTCCTGATAAAGGTTCCCGCAGTTATTTTGTCAAGCAACAGAAGGCTAACATATCATGATGGCATGCAAACAGCCTTAGACTGCATGAGTGTGGCTTTGCTCAGATAAAGCTTTACTTATAGAAGAGGAAAGGCATTGAGCCTGGTACATGGCTGCAGTTTCCCAGCCCCTACAGTAGAGTGCAGTGTGCAGCATGGCGTAAGGACCTTGTTTAGCACGGCTCTAAGGACGCATTGAATCAATAGAAGTATGAATTTGCCTGGTGGGCTGGGGTAAGGGAGAGCATCGCTGAGGAGGGATTAACATATTGGGGCAAAACCCTGCAGAGTGGCACCAGGTGGATTTTCAGCAGCCGCCACTGACAAGTGAACAAGACTGAGGAAAGGGGAGCTCCAGCAGGTTAAAGAGGGAAGTGGGTCAGCATGGCTTATCCTGAAGGCAAACAGAGGAGAGACACTAATGTGGACAAGCCACTGTGTTCCAGCCTGTTTTCCAGATGCCTGTGTAAACCATCTTGTTTTCATTCCCACGAAGTACACTGAGGCTGATATTGTCAACACCACTCACAATGACCACAGCTGCGCTACTTCACTGCATTCCCTAAGTGGAAGGCTCAGGAGGATTTGAATCTTGGTCTCTCTGGGCTCCCTCTACCTTGCAGTATCCACAGACTCACAGCAGTAGCCTTTCACTCCATTGCTGTGTCACCAGTGCTGCAATGCTGGCCCCTTTCTGCCTATGTGATGTCCAGGGTTGGGCTGGACATGAGGAGTGGGGGTAGTAGATCTTGAGTGGTGCAGGGAGGGGCTCCAGAGGAAGGGTGTGGGCAGCCACCATTAGTTGTTTGTTAGTTAGTTGTTAGGCAGAGTGTGCTCATGTGGCTGCTGTGGTGGCCCTCTGGGAGAACCTGGTTCATCTGCCATAAAGTGTCTGTCTGTCCTTCCCAGCAGAGTCCCACCACAGTCCAGAGAGGCACAGCAGTATCTCTGCCAGAGGTCACCAGTGTGAGGAATTTCAGAGATTCAGGGAGCCAATGAGTCAGCTTGGTTTACCAGGGTTTACTAGGTTGCTTAGCTATGGAAATTTTGTTCTTGGATTCCACCAAACAGAATCCCTAGGTGATTTGCATGCATATTAAAATTTTGAAAAACTGGGAACATAGATTGGTGCTATGCTCAGAAATGGTTACTAACCCCAGTTTCATTCCTTATCATCTAATGTGATATTCTCTCTATTTTCTGAATTTAAAAAGTAGCATCTTTCCATCTCTTCCCCATCTGAATTGTTTGCTTCTACCCAGCCCAGCTTCTGGCAGCACTTGCAGTTGGACAGAGGGACATCATATGGCGGTGGGAGTGGAATAAATAAGAAGTATATGAACATAGGAAACTGTCCAAGGACAGGTTGGAAGGCAAGAGCTAAATACTTCTGCCCTGGACTCCATCCTGAGTAGGCTGTGTGTGGTCTGCTTGGTCCTTCATGGCAGTGAGAGTAAGGACAGTTCCCCAAGGTCACCTCAGCAAGTAAAGTGGCAAAAGAAAAGTTAGGGAACAGGAACACACAACCCCAAGATCCCCTTGCTATACCCCTGCCCCAAGAAAGATAGCAGAACCCCAGAAGCCTGGCCCTCACCCCTTGACCTCCTCCACCACAGCCATAGGGCTTCTGCACCTAGGCGGCTTTCTTCATGCCCCTTCTAGGGTAGAAGTGAGGAGAGCTGCGGAGTAAGCACTCAGCTGTGCACCTCTACTCACAGTGGCATGGCCTTTGAAGAGGCACATGCCTCCTGAGCCACTTCCTCACTTATCAAGCAGCACCGGCATCCCCTTGCAGAATGGCTCTGGATGCAAGCCTGCCCTGTGTATGGCACACATCAGAGACTCAGAAGTTGGCTGTAATCATTTTTCAGAGGTGTCCCCAGGCTGCAGTTGCTGCTCTGCAAAAGAGTGCTGGCCTAGCATATGCCAGGCCCTGATCCCTGCTCCTCAGCTCCTCCAATATCAAAGCCTGAGCCTCCTTCCCAGTCACCTTCAAGCAACACCTTCATCCTGCTGCCTGGCTCCAATCCCTCACTGAGGCCTGCTCCCTAGAGAAGGTGTGAGATTTGGGATGCAGTGTCCCCACCTATCCCCGCCACTTCTTTTGGCTGCCATCTACTTCTTTGGCATTCTATTATTCTCAGTGCTGAGGTCAAAATCCAGGGCCTCCTGCACATTTGGCAAAGCCTAGCTACACTTCCTTATTCTCCTTTGGAATTAAAGTTATGCTAAGAAAACTGGTTTTCTTATTTTTAACTTACAGAAATGTTATTTCATAGTATAGGGTACATATATATGTATGGATTAACTACACGTTAGTCATAGGTTGTTATGAATGCAAGTTGATTATAGGAATTAATTGATACCTTCTCTTAATCATCTGAGGATTTTTTGGTATTTTTTATCCATTAACAAAAAAATTTCTATTTCAAAGGAATTATACCTTCACCTTGAGCAGGATGTGAGTTTAGCTCAGGGTTAGAGCATGTGCTTAACATGTCCAAGGTCAAAATCCAGTTTGATCCAACATGCTCAGTGCCAAGCAGAAAAAAGTCACAAAATAACATTAAGATTATTATTGCTGAATGCTCTTATTGCTAAAGTTTAACATCAGCTCCTTTTAAACAACTATCTCTAGGTAGAGTTGGTCTCTCTTCTACAAAAAAATCTCTCAACATTTTGTAACATAGATTACTTCATTTTAATTGTTCATGGGTTGCT
>PVKN010005651.1:0-30237 GCA_004027915.1 Capromys pilorides | reverse complement strand
ATATTACTTTTCTAGTGATGTCAGGTTTCACTGATGTCAATGAATCTGTACTTATCTCTATAAAAGTTACCCTACGTGGAAAACTTTCAAGTAACTTTATCACAACTAAATACCTATCCCAGAGCCCAAAAAAGCATTGTAAAAATACTAATAGATGATTTTTTAAATGCATATATATTCTTATGATCTAAAAAATGCTTAAATATTCAAAAGAGAGGCAGCAAATTATAACTAGCTACTCAGAGTAAACTGTCACTCTAAGTGAGCTGTCAATGGTGGCAAAGAAAACAATGATGCTAAAAGGGTTTGAGCCACCTAAGCTGCAGAAGCCCACTGGATAGTTTCCTGGGTTCCACAGTATCACAGACACTGACAAAGGCCTGGACAAAGGGTGCCCTGCTTTATTATTCTACCATAATACCTTGCACTGGGCAGTGACCATTTCAACCCCCCAACCCCTCATCTAGCTGATATTCCATACTACCCTTTCCCAGGCCTCAGTTTAATAATAAACAACAACAAAACAACCCAAGTTATTAAGGGCAAAGCCATTCACAAATTAGAAACATAAATCTCTTCTCCATTTTTTTCAAAGAAGGACACATAGGTGAGGATGGAGATAACTGTTAGGAATTTAACCCAGTATTATAAACTAGTCAAATGAAGAAAATGAAAATGATGATTCTTCCTTGCCTGAAAGTACCACTCAGGAGCTTAACCTGATAGTTCTGGTATTTCCAAATGCTTCTCTAAGAATTCAATTTGTAAAGATAATCTGCTCTGGAAGGGTAAACCAAAGAAATGGTCTTAGGCTCCTTAGGCAAGATTTATTCACAATGTGCTCTGAACAACTTTGGCGGCACTACTTTTTATCAGTGTAAAGGTGGTGGTGGGGAGAGTAGCAATGCCTTATTTCCCAAAGCTGTTCATAAAACCATTTTCAAAATAAAGTGCTGCTCAGTCACAGATGTTACCACTTTCATATTTGTAAAGTACAGGCCATTGCCAAAGAGTTGTCTTGTATATGTATTTATCTCTTTCATTTTCATTTGTTTAGAAGCTAACTTACTTCCTGAGGCAGATTATTTACTGTAAAACAACATTTCCCTACCAAGAGTTCCCAACTGCCAAGAAGCCCATAAAATGGAGTTTTGAATTACATTAACTATTTCAAAAGGACAGAAAGAAAGCCATAGACAGTAATAGCTCCCAGTAAGGCTGCATAGGCCACTAAAACAAGCTGCTTTGCTGTTAAGCATGATCTTAACAACCAGATGCTAACACTGACCAGGAAAAACAATACTTAAGTTGGCATAACAGTCTCTCATATCACAAGTTCACAGAAAATAAGGATGAAGAGTCTCTAAGGTTGAACAGAGCACTCTTTTCCTTTCATATTCAATATCGGAAAAAAATTATAAAGCAAGTAAACATAGCTCAATTTCTTTGATCTAGAGAACAACTCATACTATGTGTGGGTGTGCGTGTGTGTGTGTGTGTGTGTGTGTGTTTACTCTTCCATCTGGCTTTCATTTGTAGTCAAATTACAGATCTTCTATCAAGTCCTCAGTAACCTCTTACATATTTATGTTCTACCCATGATTTTCTAGATGTCATCTCTACACTTCCGACAAACTTGGCAATTAACTTGCAAGGTAGTTAAGACCTCTGTTCAAACAGAACATTGCTAAACTGGTGGCTACAGTCAGTAAAATATTTATTGAGTGCAGATAAAGAGCATAAGGCATAATTATAGAATAATCTCCCTGCCACCATTAAGAAAAAAGACAAACAGCCAGGCATGGTGCTGCATGCCTGTAAACCCAACACTGGGAAAGCTGAGGCAGGTGGATATCAGGATCAAAGGCAGCCTGAGCTACACAGTGAAACCCTGTCTCAAAAAAGAAAACAAATAAAATAGAAAACAGAAGCACTCTCAACTATAAAAGTATATTGTTTACAGTAAACATAACTAAAGCAGAAATAGTAAAAACTAAAGAGAAAGAGAAATATCACCATGAATCAAACATGACGTAAAAAAGCCTTAAAAGACAGTCAAGGAGCAGGCAGATATGAAAAGGCGGATTGGGGTAGGTAAGAGATAGGGGGTCAAGAACACAGCTGACAGTGAAGCCTAAACAAGGACATAATACCTTTAGAGGAAAAAAAATACCTTTAGAGGATTATTCAGAAACTGGCATGCACAGGTATAAAGAAATACCTAGTGATACATCATTCACTGAACCCTTAACAAAACAAAAGAATGCCTTTTTGTAAGCAGAGACAGAACTCACATACAGAATTCAATAAATATCTGAGCTGCCTAAGGAGGAAAAAGCAAAGAATAAGTCAAACCATTTTTTTAATGAGCTACAACTTTTTACAGAACGAATTCCAAACCTAGTAGACAAGTACTGGCATTTGAAATCCAACTCCATTTTTGTCCTTGTTCTGTTCCTTTAAGTAAATGGCACCAACAGGAATAAGCCACACAACCTTCCTCAAAATACCCACTTTACAGTCTTTACCTTTTTGAGACACATTCTGAAGCACAGAGGAAATGATGTCTAATTCACTAGCAGCTCCATTGTCTTATTTTTTTTTTTTTTTTTGGTGATGGTGCTCCAACCCAATGCCCCATACACTAGACAAGTGCTTTACCCCTCAGCTACACCCCACCCCAATTCCTCTAACTTCACTTCTTATTCCACTATCTAATTCAGGTCATCACTCAGTATCTTTGTCTGTGGCAGACTATCAGCCTCCAACATGACTCTCACCAGAGCACTGCTGGCATTTTAGGTAGGATAATTATTTGATGTGGCAGACAGCCTGAACATTATAAAACATTGGGAATCTCTGTACCCCTGGCATTAAAAGCCAGCACGGCAACACTCCTGCCCCATCTTCCACTGGGATAATCAAAACCACAATATATTTTCTATTGCCAACCTCTATAGGAAACCACTTCTAGTCCTGGATAGCAGGCCACACCTCCCAATTTATCTGGGTAACTTAGTTACTCTCACAGCCTACAAATTCTATCATTTAACCAGTCCTACCTTTTCCTGGCCATGCCCCAACCTCTACCAGAATAATCACCTTCCAAGCTAACAGAGCCAATACTATTAACTACTTCATGTTCACTACTGTTAGTCCATATATGGAAAATCTTTCACTAAAGCCTGGGCTTCTCGAATCTAAGCAGAATGTGTCAGTAACGACTCTTAACCTTCAGCGTCTTGTTTGGGTGGGGTTTCCTCTACTTGAAATGCCCTACCACCAGACTTCCAAATTTACATTCACATTCTCAAAGTCTTCATGCTACACCACCCTTCAAGTCAAAATTAGCTTATTTCTTTGGCTCTTCTAACATCACAGTAGTTATCCTATTGTGTAAAACTCTCGGCCCAAATGCTGAATTCTTGAGGCAGTCTGCTCAATTTTGAAATCCCAGTATTATGTTCAGTAAGTGAATTCTTTTGTTTTGTTTTTTGGAAATACAGTACTAATCTCAGGAAGTCTGGTAACTAGTTTAATGACAATTAGCCTAACTCCGAAGTCTGCAAACTACACCCACTTGAATATCCTCTGACTTCACCAGAGGGCGTCAAGACCAACAAATTTGGTGTTAGCCATATTTAAATACCACCTTTATTGCAGTTATGACAGTGTATTCTGCGTTGGGGCCAAAAACCTAAAATCAACTGCACAACCAATAGACTCACAGACACCGGGAGAAAGTTATTTAACACGTGAGTCGGTGTTTCATCGGGCTCCAGGTTTCTAGTGGATTTGCCGCTGGAATGAACGCGTCTTTGTGCGACCCCTCGGCTACCTGGGTCGCGCCCTGGGCGACCTCGGCGACTTCCCGGCTGCCCCGCCAAGCGCGCGCAAGCCGCGCCCTCGCACCTGCAGCGGCCCGTGCGCACGCCAGGCCCGAGGGGCCGGGTAACTCGGTCCTAGAGTCGTTTTTCCGTAAAACGAGTCCGTGTTCAGGGTTACGAAGAAATGAGCACGTGGGTAGGAGGACGTCCTGACGGAAACACAAGTCGTTAAAACTTAGGGGCTCCTCACCCGCCCCACTCGGGCTCGGACTACAGCCAGGGCCGACGAAGAGTGGCCCTGGCGACCCCGAGAGGGCGACGGGGGCCGCGAGGGACCAAGAGCCAGGCGGACGCCCCCTCTGGCTGCGCCCATCGGAGCTTCGAACCGTCCTCTTGGGGCCTGACCCGACCGCTCGCCAGAGAAGGGACAGCCCCGCCCCTCGGGGAACCCGGGGCCTCTCCGGGTCCCCTTTGTCCAGCCGCCTCACCGTGATGTTGCAGTGCAGAGTGAGCGGCTGCGGGGGCGAGCGTGTGCTGCCCAGCGGCGGCACCAGGAAGTGGCAGTGCAGCTCGTCCAGTTTCCAGCTGACGATGCGGAACCGCTCGTGGTTCTTGTCGAAGATGGACGCCAAGAACTTCAGCTCGGCCTTGAGCCCCGACACAGACATCTTCCGCTCATCTCCGGCAGAGTGAGGAGGGAGCCGGCTGGGGGCGCCGTCACCGCGACCGCTTGCGGCCAGGGCCGCGCCTGGGGCTCCGCGTCCGCCCGGGGCCGTGCGGTGAGGCGAGAACGGCGAGGGCGGACGCGGCGGCCTTTGTAACTGACCGACTCGCCGGCAGGCGGCGGCCTCCGGCTGAAGAGCGCGCCCGCGACGCCCGCACCGCCTCGCGCGCGCCCGCGGCCCAGCGCTCCCCCGCCCCCGGGGCGCGTGCCCGCGGACCCAAGCCGGGGTCAGGCGCGCCCGGGACCCCACGCCCCGCCTTGGCTACGTTGGCCCTGGCTGGGCTCCCCGGACGTAGGCGACCCGAGTCAGAGCCGCCCTTGCTGCGACCCGCCGGGGTCTCATGAGGACCTCACCACGGGCTGTGCTCTAAAGCAGCACAAGGACTGGAGGACTTGGCCCCTAGCGAGGGCTCACCGATCTCCACCAGTTCTCCCTTAGCAGTGAGCTCTGGCTGTTTCTCAGGCTTATGGTAAGGTTTCATTTCCTGTGGAGAAATTGAGTCAAAGAAGATCTGGCCCCTATTTTCATTAGGGTCTTAAATGTTATTTCAGAGAGATCTTTCTTGGCCACTCAATCTAAAATCACCTAGCAGTCCCCCTTAGTCACACCACCTTATGCCAATTGATTGCTCAGCACCTATCACTGTCTGACACATTCCCTGTTTAGCTCTTCCTTATCACTGTCCAACACAGATGCCATTGTTAGCTGCACCCCCAGGACCTACAGAAGGACCTGCTGTGTGGTAGACATACAGAGTTACTGAGTGAATGCTTGTAATTATTGCAACCCTGGCACATTCCAGATGCTCCGAAAATGGATGAAGTACTACATGACCATCCAAAAGAGTAGAACATAAAGGGGTAGGCAGTTGTGTGTAGTAATGGCTACTAGAGGTAGGACAGGCCTCAAGGATGTGCAGCCTTATTGGTCAGTACACAGGGGCGGGTAGGTTAGAAGAACCTGCTGCTTAGTGTGATGTGCTTTGTCACCATCTTGAAATTCTTAAATGTTCTTCAAGGAGTCCTGCATTTTTCTCTAACACTGATCTTGACATGGAGTACCTGGCCCTCCAATACCTGGGTGTCTCCTGCTTCATGTTTCAGGAAGAGGTCCTTGGCCCACTGGTTCCCTTAGATAGTACAAAGCAATTTTGGGAGATATTAAATCCAATGAATGAGAAATATTTTAAAACTTTTATTTTCCCAGACAAATGTGGTATCACATGCTATAATACCAGCTACTATTTTTAGAAAAAACTTATTTTCAATTCTGAAATAACACAATATAGTGCTGCTTAGGCTTTAGGAGGCACAGTCCCCTTGGGGAATAAAAGAAAAAGCTGTGATCCATCTCCCTAGAATAATACCTCTATATATAATAAAATTTGTACTTATGGATATTCATGGCTTTAGCACTTTACTCTAGAACTGGGAAAAGAAGAGGCAAAGGATCCATTCGAGTGCAAGGCCAGCTAGGACTACATAGAGAGTTCAAGGCTAGCCTGAACTACATAGTGAAACACTGTCTCAAAAAAAAAAAAAAATGATATCAGGTCTGATGTGATAAAATAAACTACTACACATCAGGCAGAAGAAATAATTTTACTGAACTGTGGTCATGTTCTGAAAACATCCAAGAATGTGGCTGATTATAAGGTACAGGGAGGGAAGATGAGAAAGATAAAGCTGAGGTTCCATTTGTGCCCAGATTTTTAAAACCCTGACATCTCAGGCCAGCAGCTAGAGTTTCCCTTGGCAAGAGAGAAATGAATGTGACAATAATGTCCAAAAAGAGTTACAGTGGGTTTAAAAGAGTAATATAGTCACCAAGAAGAGGCAAGAAGCCCAGGTTCTAGGCCTAGCCTGCCATTGATTCATAGAACAGTTTAAACTTAGCTGTGAGATTCTCTAGCTCCAAATTAAAAGACATTTTACATCATCCAAATAGAAATGAGAAAAACTGAAGTAAGGGAAATGGCCCTAAGAATAAGAAATACCACATGGATTCTGCAGATCATAGAAACCAGAAAAAGAGAAAAGAAACAGAGGTTTCCACAATGAGGAGTGCTGCCATCAACATAGGAAAATATGTTGGATTTGATATGTTAATAGAACATCAGGCAGACAACTTGGGCCTTGGGCCTATAGTTTATAAGGGAAACAAAGCAAGTTACTTATAATTATGGGTAAGCCACATGGAATGATGGAGAAAGCCACAGCCTAGGTGTCTTCATTGAGTCAAAGAAGAAAGACAACCCAGGTCATTCAAGGAAACCTGAACAAGCTCCACCAATGGGAAGGGAGCCATTTGGAAAAGCCAAAGGATGACATGTGTGTCCAATTCTTAAAAAGTTCAGGACCAAGAAAAGGCCATGGGCTTTAGGAATTAGGAAGTGGGCTGTGTTTTAAGGAAAACCATTATAGTCAAATGGTGGGCAGGGGTCCAAGTGATGTGGAGTATGGCCAGTGTGCACAGACCGTACCCTTTGGAAGTTCCAGAGTGATGAGAGAGATGGAACAGAGGCAAAGCAAGGGCAAGCATTTGGATTTGGTCCTGTGTTAGGATAGCACAGACAGAGATAGACATACTATGAAGTAAACTTTAGGGCCCCTTCCACTTACACAGGCCCCTTCTAAGTAAATGCTAACTTGTGTTCCTAGTTTGGTGTTTATAATTTTATTTTGTTTTTCTTTGTTTGCTGTTTGCACTTCTGGGGATCAAACACATGTCAGGCAAGTGCTCTGCCACTGAGCTACTCCCTCAGCCCTGTGTTTTTCTTGAGGACCACTCCTTAGAGTAAATAAGCGGCAGCCCCTACAAACCCTGGCTCTGACCCTAAGAAGAGAGCCATTTATAAGCAATGAAAGCTGGAGTTATGAAAAAAAAAAAAAAAGGTCAGAGAAGGAATTAGATCCTGGAAGAAGAGATGAGAGGCTAAAGAGTTGCTCCTGGGGAGGAATTCAGGGGCATGGTGGACTTGGGAAGACACTTCGCAGTGCATCACACTGGGGAATAGTTGAGAAACTTTGTGCAGATTTCATCAAAGCATGGTTGGAGATTAGCAAGATAGATAAATACAAAGTCAGAGGCAAAGTTTATTAAACACCTCAATCATGGAGTCTCACCTGGAAATCCATGGAGGACCATGAGAAGAGAATGAGGCAAAGTCCAAAACTCTCTGGGGAGATGCAGGGTGAAGGGGGAATGAGAGCAGCCATGCTGTGTGATAGAAGGATTTCATATTTCATGAATTAGTACAAATCCCCAAAAGATCATATTCCATGCCATTCTGTTGCAACATGTTTTAAAGCTGAGTCAAATGGCATCTTCATCAAGCCTCCCCTAGTCCCCTAAATTAAATGTGATCTCTCTTCTTCCTGAATTTCCCAATACCTGGCCTTTTACAACACTTACTACATTCTATGTTTGTTATGAGAGCACCCCATAAGTGATAGTCTACTGGGAGAGAAAGCCAGGTGACCTCCAGAGAGAGACTGTGAGCAAACTGTTGAAGTGTTCTGGTTTCGTGAAAATGTCGGGGAAGCTGTGAAGGGTTCTCCCTGTCTAAAGCACACAGAGCAGCCTGTGGTCACGTAGACCCAGACAACCACAGAGCTCCTCGGAAACTCAGCCCTGCTGAAACAAACAAGTGATTCATTATTCTCCCTCAGCCAATTCAGCCGGGAAATTTTCTAGGCTCAAATATTCTTAAATTGAGATTCTGGCTTCTAATAAAACTACCAACTCTGGTTTCAGTTTTAGTTAGTGACGCCAGACATTCCTCTTTTGCTCATATTATGAGCAGCTTCTAAGCCAAAGCACAAATATCCAGAAACTGTGAATCCTAGGCACATCTGCCTATGAGTGTTATTTGGGAAAGAAATTCTGTTTCTACACTGAGAGAAAAGTTCTATTCCTGCCTGCCACTGTCTGGTGGCCCCTAATTTGAGTAACGCAGCACTAGACTTTAATATCAGGGGCAGCTTGTTTAATACTTTTTTAAGACTTCTGTTGTTATGATTCGTGTCTAGTGGTCCCCTCAAAGCCTCATGCAGTCATTGGGGTGGCTTCTGGAGTTTGTTATTAATTCATGATCCAATGTAGGGATTATGGGTGTGAGTACTACACCTGCCCTGGGGTGGGGTAATCTGCATACAGTATAAGGAAGGGAAAGACGCCTGCAAGCTGCCACAGCTGCTGCTCCTCCCTTTGCTCTTTGTCTTTTACCACCACCATGAAGAGCTGCTCTCTGCCATATGCTACTCTGCCTGTGAGCCAGCCAAGTATGGACTAAAATCTCCGCTAACTATGTGCTAAATAAACCTTTCCTTCCTTAATATTGGGTGTCAGGTATTTTGTCCCTGGATTGAGAGAAAAGTAACTGAGACATCTGTCTTACTCTTTAAGAATAGTGAGTATTATAAGATCTCTCGTATCTTAACATTGCGTGCTTAATAGGCATTTCACAAATGAAGGACCAAAAATCAAGTTTCACGTCTTCCCTGGACTTAATGTTCTAAAAAGGATGTGCTCTAAAATACCTTGTACAGTAATTCAAAATTTCTAGTTAGCAAACATTCCCACCTAGTATGGTGGTACATATCTATAACCCCAGCAGTGAGGATGCCGAGGCAGGAGGATTGATGCAAGTTCAATGGCAGTTTGGGCAACAAAGTAACTTCAAGGCCAACCTGAAGTGCAGAGTGAAACCATGTCTCAAAATTACAAAAAAATAAAAAATCCCTCAGTTGACACAAATTTATTAAGCACATACTATGTACCAAACTTAAACAACTCTTTTTATACCTATAAATAACTAAATTTTTGGAAAATAGTAGAGATTTGCACAAGACCATGCAACAAATAACTGAGAAAGTCAGAATTTGAACCCAAGTCTATCTTACTATTTCCACAACACTGCAGCCTCTATCTAAATTATAGATGTCAATTTTATAGTTAATATAAAATAGCATTGAATGAGCAGGGCCTCAAAGAAATCTCATTGGATTGGAATGCAGATCTTACTTTTAAAAAGATCTGTGGTACCAGTGTGGTGGCACAGGCCTATGATCACAGCACTCAGGAGGCTGAGGCAGAAGATAGCCGTGAGTTCAAGGCCAGCCTCAACTACATATCTAGACATTATCTCAAGAAACAAAACAAAAACCAGTAGCACACACACACATACACACACACCATTCCATAGTTATATCCATACAAAATATTCTTTGGAATGCCTAAAGCTGATGAATAAAAATATCCAGATCTTTCTATAACTAAGCATAACACACCCTTCACCTAAAAGTACTTAAAATGTAAGCATTTATGCTAAAGAATGATTTTTTTGGTATTTTTTAGGTAAGGGTCTACATGGGGTTTAGGGTCTCACTACTAGATCACACTCATAGTGATCTGCCTATTTACAGCTTCCCAAGAGCTGGGATTGCAGGTGTATGCCACCATGCCCACTCTCAGTTGCTGTCTGAGCACACCCCGGAGGCAGGGCCAGCACAGCAGGCCCAGGGATTGATCCCCCAGCCCCTGTGCCTGCTTGCAGGTGCTTTAATCCACTGAGTTATTTGGTAGGCCCTAAGCTATTTGGCCAGCCCTCTAAAGAACGAATTAAACCTGTGTAGGGATATATTTACCAAAAGGAAGCACATGAGGAAACAGTTGCAAGGGAATTGGGGAAATCTAAACATCAGTATTTGATAATAAAATAGAATTATTTAATTTCTTGAGTGTAACAACAGTACTGTAATTACTATCATATTTTTAAATGAGGGTCCTTATCTTTTGTAGATATTTATGGATGAAATGTAAGAAGAAAGATTTGGTCACACTGGGCATGATGTGCACAAGACCATAATCCCAGTACTTGGGAGGCTGGGGCAGGAGAACTGATGTGAGTTCAGGGCCAACCTGGGCCACAAAGTGAGTTCAAGGTCAGCCTGAACTGAATTTGGATGAAATGTTTGTTATAGCTCTTCTTATTATTGTAAATGATAAAGAATACAGAGTCTTAGAATAGTCTTCAAATGGGACCTACCACACAATTTAGTTTGTCTTCACAGTAGAGTAGCACAGGACTCTTACACATATCCAGAAGGATGCCCAAAATATTCAGGTCACTTCAGTTTTCTATGTTTATATTTTTCTTAAATATTGAGATATTGGTAGGGGATATACATATGTCATTAGCATAAATCTTAAGTTGACTTATAGATATTTAAGATACAGAGAGTTAAATCATAAATTTTAGAAAGAAAATGTGAAGATCCCATACATATTTGGTTATTTTTGGCTATTTTTTTTTCTTGTTTTGGCTTTTGCTTTGTGTTTTAATTACAGAAAAAGGATACTTAAACTAGATGGAGCACAGAGGCTCAGTTATAATACATGCTTCAGGTGCCTGGGCAAACAACTAATTCAAAGAGACTTTTAAGTTTTATCTAGCAGTGGAAGAAATTCTTCTCCCCAGACTGCAGAGAGTGAGGGCTCTTGACCCTGGGGTCCAGGTCAGAGGTCTTACAGAGGCACTCCCTCCACTGGCTCACTTATAGGGTGTCTGCTTCAGCCTGAAGTCCTCTGCAAAGAGACGCAATTCACAATCCCTCTGCCCATGATCCAGGATTAAGGAGGAATTTACGGAAACACAGACTTGGCTCTGTGTTTGGGGTTTGCCGTAATCAATTAATGCACTGCAGAACTGGAGTATCCTGGGATCTGTAGTCATCTCCCTTACTACATTTAGGTCTCAATTTGCAAGCCATGAAAGATTAAGTAGAAGTGAGCACAGTCCTTCCGTTTCAAAGGGCCAAGGGGAAGACAACCTGATTGACTCGGGTGGGGATATTTTTAACATTTACAAACTTGTTTTTCTGCTAGAACCTTGGGGCTTTGCTCAGAGACAATAAAAACAAAACTTGAAAGGAGACTGGGTTTGTGGGAGAAACCAGAGGAGAGGAGGTTGGTAGAACTGGTCAGGTTCCAGGGGCAAGTGGCCAAGTTGATCTTCTCATGGTGCCTTGGTTTTTCTGTGTGTTAGGAAGCATCTCCAGTCATTCAAATGTTTGCTTAATCCCAACAATGTGCAAGCCCGTTAGCTGGCTATCAAAGAACAGAGTCAAGGACTTTATAGCCCAAGTACAGAACCAACATAAATACCCCAAATACCAAGCAGTGCAGAACTAGAGTGGTAAGTGGTAAAAAGGAGTGAAAAAGGCAGGAAAAAAGAGAAACATTCATCACAGTTGAGGAATCGACTTCTACTTTCTAAATATAATGTTTATGTTATTTAGTTTTCCTCTGGGTATGCAGAAATCATGTATCTGATCTTAGTTTGGGTTTTCCCAGCAGTAAACTCTGAAACAAGGACCTTATGTGTCAGAGATGGTTCCAGGTAGCAGGAACAGAGGGTTGGGGAAATGAGACAGGAAAGGAAAACAGGGTATCATGTAGACAACCGCAGCTCAGATATTCTACAATGTCTCAAAGTTACCCTAACCCAGGGGAAAAGTTGATATGCACTCTCTGACATGTCTGCTTACATTGTGCATGTCCTCATGATAGGGGGCTCCCACATTGCCAATCGCATCTTTGACTCTTAGTTTTAGATAATCATCTTTTTTTCTATTCTTCCCCCTAATTCTTCCACTGCTTATTTTCATAGTAAGAGTTCTCATTGGACATAGAGTCACCTTATGAGAGACTGTCTTTTTTAACTTCTGTTGCAGGTAAATGTTGCCACCAAGCTAAAGTTGGACAATGGGGTGTACCTGGAATAGATAGATGCCACCTCCACATTCTGCCTTTGAAAGAAGGTTCACCCTGTCCTCAATGCCCTCCAGCTTCGCTCTAGTTCCTCCTGAGGAAAAGCAGGACCACAGTGCCATCCTGTACTCGATGATGGAAGCTACATGTTAATGAAGGAGCTGCCCTTGCCACTCTGCAATGTATCCCTATTGTATAATACAGAAAGAGCTTTCTAACTTTAGCACTGTATTTTGGGTTTTCTTTGTTATAACACTTTAGCCTGTACCTCCCTACTGTACCCTAGCCAACACACTGTCATTTTCTCAACATTTATTTTTCCTTTTCACTTTATTTATTACTCTTATTAGATTTTGCCTTTTAGCACACCTCCTCAGTGCTTCCTGGAAAGGCATAGGTAATTTTTAAAATAAATAATTTAACCTCCATTGTGATCTGGGCTGTTTTTATGGCTGCCATTTGTGCTTTGAATCATCTCTCTGTTTGGGGGAAGATTTTGCCAAAGATAAACAAAAGCAGGGATTGGTCAAAGCAAGCAAAACAGGTTTTATTCAGTAGCTACTGACAGTTGGAGAAAGAGCTGAGCACAGTTCCAATCTGTGCAGAGGTGATTGGGAATTTCCAAGTGAAATGGGATAGCGGAAGGGAGTGAGCAAGGACTAAAGAGGAAAGGGCCATGTAAGTGTGATCAGGCCAGCTGTGTCTGCCAGCTGGCCACAACCCAAGTCAGGATCTATCCTCCTGCCATGACCCAGAAGCAGAGGCCCTGTGCTTCCTGGTGATATTTCAAAGCAATGACTTTCAGGTCCTTGAGCAAAACACTAAGTTGCAGCAGATACATATGTATCTCAGAGAGATAAAATATTAGAGATTATAAGACCTTTTTAGTAAATGCTCTAAGAGAAAAAGGTTGGGGGCCTACCAGAGATGTTGGCTAAAACAAATAGTAAATGTTTTGGACATCCCTGAGCTGTTCCAGGCAGGAATTTAAAAGGGGACTGAGTTGTCCCGGGGACACACCTAAGGCTGCCAGAAGCCATGATAAACTTCGGTCACCTAGTGCAGAGGTTTGCATGGAGTGTTGGCCAGGCTCCACATTGTGAAGCCCACCTCCCATGTCCCACAGAAGCAGGAGAGCTCCTGTCTCCAAGCTCCCTCCACCTGGAGGTCAGGCATCTCTATCCGAGTCCTGGAAGCATCCGTGAGCCACATGAGAGGGTAGCAAGGCTCAGGGAAAATGACCTTCAATATTTGAGGGAGAGTGACAAGTCTCATCTGAGAAGGTATAAACACTGAAAGTGGCTTTACTCGCTGCTCTTGGATCCAGCTGCTGCTGCTGGGATAAATGCCAGCTTTGGGTAATGCTGTTAGGAGCAAAGAGGCCAAATAGGAAAAGAAAATCTCTTCTTCCTCCAGCACTTCTCCTTCCTCTCAGTTACCTCCAAACACTTCCTGCTGCCCTATATGCTAAGAAGCACAGCCCACTGGCCAACATCTCAAGCTGCGTACAGATCGTGAGCTGGAATCCAAGAGGCAATAATGTAATTGCCAGCACAGGTCTAAGAAATAAAAGTAGACTATGTTCTTAGTCGTACATTATTTTTCACAGTGGTAAGCATGATATTTCCTTCATTCATCTCTTTCCTTCTCGGTCTCATCTCTTTCCCTAAGTGAGTTCCTCCCCCCACCCCAACAGTTTCAGTCACCATCTCTATGACATGATCCACAAGGCTGTCTCCAAAGCAGACCAGACCTGCATACCCAGCTGCTTTCACTGGACCTTTTCTTCTGCATCTCCTAGGGCTCTTGGAATGACATGCAAAACACCAATCTCTCCCACCCTCCAGCCCACTCCTTCACCAGTGTTTGATGGCTTCAGGAATTGCCACCACCTCCCCACCTGTGCTAACATTTGGAGTTACTCTTAATGTCACCCCTTGTCCCCATTTTCACATTGCTTGAGAACCAAGCTGCCATCTAAATATTGTTGTCTTCCTTAGTTTTCTCCAGGTCCTATCCTGGCCTAAACCCCCATTCTCTCTCTCTCTCTCTCTCTCTCTCTCTCTCTCTCTCTCTCTCTCTCTCTTTCTCTCTCATCTATGGTATATAACTCCCCATCTGTTCAAGCTTGCACAAGCTTTGAAAAACCGGTTCTGTGCTTGAAACTTGCCATTGACTTCTTACTCCTCCTCTGATTAGAGTCCAGAATCCTGGCCATTGCTTACAAGGCTCTGAAATCCTGGCTCTTCCCACCTTTCCAACTTACTTTCTATCCTGAAATCATTTGTAGATCAAGCCACAGAGCTATCTGGACACATTTCAAAGCTCCATATTTTTCCTGTTCTGGAACTTTGTTTCCAACTGCCAGGCTCTTCACCTCTCAGTGGTGCACTCCACCCTTGAGTCTCAGCTCAAAGTCACTGAGAAGAATCAGAGAAATCTTCCTGCATCTCACTATCCCTACTGCCTCCTGGGCTAGGTGAGGTTGCTGCTATATACTCTAATATCATTAGTACCCTTGAATCCATCTTAGCCTTCAATAATTTTGTCATTGTTTTGTTTTGTTTTATTTTTGTCTGTTTGAGACAGAGTCTCGCTATGCAGTTCAGGCTGGCCTTGAGCTCACTTTTGTAGCCCAGGCTGGTCTTGAACTCACACCAATCCTCCTGCCTCAGCCTCCCAAGTTCTGGGATTACAGGCATGTACCACCACACCTGGCCAATTTTGTCATTATTTATCACATACTTATTCATGTAATGTGTCTCCTTATTACCCATAAGCTTCACGAAGATGATGTCTGTCTTATTGAAGATCTACCATGTATCATGATACCAAGCATGTAACACCAGCACTCAGTAAATATCTGATGAATGAATGAATGAATGGGGGACTACTTTGAGAGACAGAACAGCATAGCAGAAACTACACTGGTCCATCCACTACAGAGCTATAGTCTAGTCCAGCTTTCATTATTTCTTGAATAATCATCCCCAATCACATATCTCACTGAGCTTTGGTGTCCAAAATGCTATGAGTATTCCTTTCTGGTGATGACCCTACTGGCTTCATGAAAAGGTGTCTCTACATAGACTCTGGTTCTGGAGGGAAGAGCAGCGTCTTGCCTAGACTTCCTAATTCATTTCTACAAAGTTCTCCTAGTTTCACTATCTCTGAAGTAATCCCTAAATCAAACTTTTGATTTGATTACAGAGTAGACATCCCTCTCATTTCTCCCAAACCAACATTTGACCAATCTGGGAGACTAAAAATAATAAAAGCAAAGGTGTGTTGAGCTTTCAGCAAAGACAAGAAGCTGGTTCCCTTAAACCAACTTTCCTTCTTGGGCTCAAGAATTATGCAGTCAATTCCATACAAGCCTCCAGATGGTTCCCTATACCCATCTGTGGTGGGGGGGAGGGGATTCAGCAGGGAGAAAGGAATGGGGCTGAAATTTGAAGCTGGCATAAACATTCAATTCATTCACAACAGGCCTGGGATAGGTTGGGGCCCGCTGGCTTGTGGGTGTGTCAGGCATTCTGAGAATTCATGTCAAACAAAATCACTCCTCTGTAGCAGGAAGGCCTGAATCATGAGGTACTGACAGGTTGCCTGGTTTTCCCAACCTGTTCCCTTGAATGCTTCCTTCGGGCTCCTCAACTCCCTCCCAAGGTCATCATACCACCTCAGGAAGTGAGCCCAGCTCCAGCCAAGAGGGGCTACTTTTCAGTCCCTACTTCCCAGGGCTGTTCCTAGTCGGACATCTGGAGATCCTACAGGCTTCTCAGAGACAGCACTATTACATTAATGAAGGTATTACTCTTCCTAAGCTCAGAATAGGATACTGGGAGTTGGAATAAAATAATTGGGTAGAACAGTTGTACTAAAAAATTATTCACAGACCTGTGTGGGTCTATCAACTGCCAGCAGTCTACAGTAAGAGGTGGACAGTAATCAACAGTAGATGTTTAGAAAATTGTACAGTGCCCGGCCATTGACATAACAACAAAGCTCATGGTCATATCATCAGGTAGCTTGGTGACTGGCCAACTAAATATAAGTGGGCTCTGGGTTGTTCAACTCTCCTGTACTTGGATTCCAGGTTTTTCTTGCCTCAAAGAGTTGAACAAAACCAGCAAAAAGCAGTGCCAAAGTTTTTTCAAGAATGCAAAACTGAAGAGTAAGATAAAAACTGGCTCTGTGAAGCAAGCTTGGACTGAGTAAATTAAAAAAAAAAAAAGTGGGTGTGAGAAAATACAAAAGTGCACGCTGAGTCTGGGGAATAGCGTGGGCTATCATAGGAAGTTATAATAACAAACCCTTCGTGATGTCAATGTATCCTTTTATGCTATCTAAATCCTGAAGAACCATGGGAGAACTACATAAGGGTCCTGAAAGGAAGCACTGGGATCGCAGGCCTCATGCTGACGTCACGTGTAGACTGACCTATTTTTTTTTTTTAAGTTTATTATTATTATTATTTTTTTTTTTTTCATTTTTTATGGCCGGCTCAGCCTGCCCTGAGAGTGGGGCTGGCACAGCATGTGGTGCCAGGGATCGAACCGCGGTCCCTGCTGTTGCCTAAGCTTTCCTAAGCAGGCGCTTTAGACCGCTGAACCATCTCGCCGGGCCCCTAGACTGACCTATTGAAAACTTGCTCTAGTTCTCGCGAGAAGTGCACGTATAGAGCTTTGGAATTTGTGCATTGTTTGGGATTTTATAATTAATGAGTCATGCCTACTTCCCCAGTCAGTTTTTGCCACACCCTAACCTCTGTCTCAGTCATATCAACAAATGTAGTTTCGAGTTTAGGTTTTGAGGATGGTGTACTCTGAGAATGACCAATAGAATGACTAGCAAACAGTCTAGGGTTCTTATTGCTTGTACTAAATATAAGTCAACACATTGTAAGAAGCTTGTACTAAAATGTAAGTCAACACATTGCTTCTTTTCCCTATTGAGAGAAGTGGCTCTTTCCATTCAACTTTCTGCAAACAAAAGTCAGCTAAACTTTTAGTGCCCTGGGTGACAAGATAAAAAGTCTTAATATATTCAATTTGAGAGTATTTTCTTTACCATGTAATTAAGCAGAAAGTTGATCTTAACAACTGATCATATCCTGAAGTATGATGGTTATCTAAGGGGATAGTTCTGTCAAGAAGATTTGAATGGTAGAATGAACTCTTCATGTTTCATTTGGTTGCATATTTTCAGGCCACCTGTCCTTTTGTTTGATATCTGCAGTATTCTAATGGTCTTAATTCTTTCATGCAAAGAAAGAATACAAGCTTGAAAGAGCAGAACTACAAATTGGGATGGCACATTTCATTCGTTAACAGTTATCATATCACAATTGGTGAAAAGTTAACACCAAGCACCTTGCAATTAGAAAGAACATATTCAGTTTTGGTTTTCACCAAAAGATTTACATTTAGGAAATGAAGGGATCCAGAGCTAACATTTTTGGGTTAAACTGTTTCATGCTAGCTGCTGATAAAAGATTAGCTATGAATTTTGAAAACAGAATCACTTTGTATAGAAGAATAAAATAAATAGTCTGAGCCTGCTGAATTGCCTATCAACATACTTTTTAAGATTGATTTTCTAGAAGTATAACTTTAAAAAACATTAATACTATTTACATATATATCATACTATTATAGGCAGCTAAACTAGGGAGAAATCAAAGAGGCATAAACCCTCAAGGAAGTCAGTGCAGGAGACAAGAACACAACAGAACTGTGACTGAAGGCTCACAGGAAGAAATGTAAAGCAATAAGAGTCAGATTTAGATATTTTCCTAAGAAGTCTGAAATTATTGGTACCACCCTTTTGAGATTCCCAATATAAATAAATTATTAGCTCGTTAGGTATTGGACATACTCTCCCACCCAGTAAAACAAAGACTATAGATGATCAACCAAAATTAATGATGTCATTCATACGTCCTTGCTACTATTGGATCAATATTAGTTAAGCAGCTATGCTTATTGACTGATTATAATTTAACCTACATTTTATCCATCTGTTACTTCATAAAATTCTCTCAGAGAAGTGAGCTTTTTGCCAACCAAGTTGAAGCCCCTCTTGTCTCTTCTTTTCCCCTACAAATTTTTCTTTTTTCAGAAGGGGTTGGGTCTTGCTGTGTAGTTCAGGCTGACTTTGAACTCACTATTAGGTATCTCAGGCTGGCTGCAACTCATAGCAATTCTTCTACCTAAGCCTCCCTCCTGAGTGCTGGGATTACAGGCATGCACCACCATGCCCAACTAATTTTCCTGTTCTTAATCCCCATCATTTCTTAGAATTCAGGAAACATCAGTGTAGCATATCTAACATCTAGTAGTTTGGGAGTTATATTTTTTCCCTAAATCAATATGGGTATCAATGTTCCCAATTTGATGTAGCTAAATGAACAATACAAGGCAAACTGTTCATTACATTAAAAACTTAAACTATTTTATATTCCTTGTTATTATTGGATCAATATTAGTTAAGCAGTTATGCTTGCTATCTTATTGATTGATTATAATTTAACCCACATTTTACCCATCTGTGACATCATAAAATTCTCTCAGAGAAGTGCCAAAATATCTATAGGCATTTAATAAGAGTATGATATACCCTTCATAACTATTTCAGTTAAGGTCTGAATGTAAGATGACAAGAACTGGTGCATATAGCTGCAACTCCAGTAACGACCTGAATGTAGAATTTCATTGAGCACCATGCATAGTTTTTTTGTATGTCTTATATTTCTTATGATTATGTATTTTAATCTAGCATTAAATCTAGTATTAAACTGAATCTACTATTAAATAAGTAATATATATTATGTAGTTATGTTCTTTCAAGCTTGTATTCTTTCTTTGCATGAAAGAACTAAGACCATTAAAATACTGCAGATATCAAACAAAAGGACAGGCTGGTCTGAAAATATGTATTGAAACTAGTATTAAAAATCTGGACTCATATTTTACAAGCTTTTTAATTTATCTAGTAACCTTTTAATAATTCATGCTTCCTTAGAAGTTTGTTCTGCATCTGAATGGAAAGGAGCTGGCTTTCTACTCCAAATAGCCACCCCTTGCCCATCTCTGAGAGACATGGCTGCCCTGACAGCTGCTAGGGAAGAAGACCAAGGCACAGACCTCAATGGTCCCCTCCTTCCCATCTCTATTAGGCCACTCATACCTGCCCACACCAAGCAGATGTAAGGGCCTAAGAAGCTTACAAAAGCTATCCCTCGGGTCAGCCTGCAGGACACAGCAGAATGAAAGAGTGTGTAGAAGGCACAGACCAAATCCAACATTGCTGTTCCAAGGTGCTAACCGTTGTGGTTGGCTAATTCAGGAGGCACAGTCATCAGGACAGAGGACATCTGGAGTGCCAAGGGCACACACACCTCACCAGGGCACATTAACTCAGCCTGGCACTTGGTCAGACCCAGAGGTGGTTAGACACATAGTATTTCTTAGTGAATGTGACATCCAGTTGAAGAGAAGAAAAAACAATGAATCAGGAGCCAGGTGCTTTGGGAGCTATGTGGGGTGACAGCAAAGGGAACAGCCCAGGCCAGGCACAAGAAATGGAAGCTGAGTGTCAGGAATACAGAAAGTGAAGTGGTAGAACAGGACAGGCTCAGCCAAGTTGTGGGATGTGGAGTTTGACTTTATCCCAAAATAAACCCAGCGTAGGTCTTAGGCTACAAAAGAAATCAAAGAAGTGGTCTTGATTATATCAAAAAGTCAGAGGACAAAGAAGAAAGTGGCAGAGCCTGAGTTCAGGAAAAAACAGATTCTTATAGCTGAGCCTAAGCTTACAGAGAGGTTTCCTGGCACCACAAACTCTTCTGGACTTCAGTTCCTCACTCAGGGCTGCAGACACTCGTATCATATTTTTCTAATGAAAATATGTACTTTAGCATAATGGCAGCTGGCTGTGAGCCTCAGTAGCTGCACTGGGGGAGTGCAGGAAGCAATCTTTGTATTCTCCCACTGGTACAATGAACCACAAGGTTTATTCGTACATGTCGAAGTGTAAAACAGGTGCGTTTTATCCATGTTATGTGTGTTATACTTTTATGTATTCATAATTTTTTATTAAATGCTTTCTTTTGATTTTTCTTGCAGAGTTAGTCCAATTCAGTACAATGTTGCATGAAAATCTGCTTTTACAACCTTGGGAGGAAATTGAAAGTGAGTCATCAGGTGATTCAGCTATTGACACTGACTTGGATCATGTAAGCCACAGAAGTTAGCAAGATATGACAGACAGAGAAGCGCAGAATGAAGACCTTGATTCAGCTGAAGAATAAAACAGTCATGTAAGTCAATATTTGACTCATCAAAATGCTACAAAACGGGGGCTGGCGAGATGGTTCAGTGGTCTAAAGCGCCTGCTTAGGAAAGCTCAGGCAACTGCAGGGACTGCGGTTCGATCCCCGGCACCACATGCTGCGCCAGCCCCCACCACCAGGGCAGGCTGAGCCAGCCACAAAATAAATAAAATAAACAAACAAATAAATAAAATTAAAAAAAAAAAAAAAAATGCTACAAAACGGCCACATATGCCTGAATGATTCAACATTAGAACTAGGTCAGAAAACATTATTAGGTTCTTAGCAGGTGTGACACCTACTGGAAAAAGTACCAACACTGACTTGCTGTTGGAAACTTGGCAATGGATGGTATACTACAAGATGTTTTGAAATACAAGTAAAACACTCCATATGCATCAATAGTAACACTCAAAATACATATTTATTATCACACCTCACTATCTGAACTACAAGCCATCACAGCAGGGCTTTGTCATTTCAATTTTCAGAATCTAAAAGATGTATGGAAAAGTGATACATGTGATGTTGATATTGTTAGAATAATGACATTTAAGGGATTTGATTTCCTTCAAAAATTGCCTACCTTTTGATGACTAAAAGATCCATCAAGAAACCAAATAATCCAACAGTTTGGCTGCTATTTGCTCAATTTTTGTTTTGAACTATCAAGCAATTTATATATCATCCAAATACCTGACAATTGACAAATGACTTTTATCGGTACATGGTTGTTGAACTGGTTGTTATTTGGCAATATATGCCAAATAAACTTTCCAAATATAGCATAAAAATATAAGCCCTGATAGATGCAAAGACATCTTGAATTTAGAAATTTATTCTGGAACTCATCTACCAGGTCTTTATTTATGCAATAATACATTGTGTGAGGTTGTAAACAGACTTATTGCACCTATTTCAAAAAGTAACCCAAATGTCACATTGGACAGTTGGTCCACTAGTTACCCATTAATAATTATTACATTGGCTAAAAGAACACCAGTGGACCAGCACAGAAAACATTTGAAAGAACAAAGCTGAGATTCCTGAAAAAATGTTACAAGTTCATAATAGAGAAATGTATAGTATGATCTTTGGATTTTAGAAAGACCTAACATTGGCCTCCTATACAGGGGGAAAACAAAACCATAGTGCAGATACCATCAAGATTGCACCTTGCGGATAAGACTGACAATGAGGCCAAGCTTGGTAGTGCATACCTATAGTCCCAGCATTTGGAAGGCTAAGGAGCTCTTATGAATTCAAGGTCAGCTTGTGCTATATAGTAAGTTCAAGGCTATATAACTGCCAACAAACAAACAAACAAGATTGATAGTGAATCTTCAACATAAATGAAGCCAGGACCAGACACATTTTACAACAAAATGTGGAGTAGATGCCAATTTATGCAGCAATTAGGATGTCACTTGAAACAGTGTTATACAGTGGTTATGTTTTACTGGATCCTAAACATGTCAGACATAGTTTCATAGTTTACAAAGAAAACAATCAACATAAATTATGGAAAATTTTTCTTAGAGGATTGGAACTAGAATTGATAAATGATTTATTGCATCAAAGGAAGGACAATATGTATTTGCCCAAACAAATCTGAAAAAAGAATTTGGAGCAGACTGGTGAATAGACAAGTGAAACATCACAAGAATCTTCTAAGAAAGTAGGAAGATCAGTAAGATGTCAAGCATGTCATACCAGGGAAGACAGGAAAACTAAATACACGTGCTAGTAGTAAAAGTGATACTTGTGTAGAGAACATGTTCTCCTGTGAGTAAGCTGCCTTAGGTGTGATAATTGAAGTAAAGATTATTTTTGTGGTAGTTTTATTTGTATAGTCTATTCACATGGGATTTATTCATGCTATTATTTTTTAGATTTAATAAGCACATAGTTGATGTAGGAAATGTTAATGTTTACTCTAAACACTCAACATATTTGTCTTTTTGAGACAGGGTTTCACTATGCAGTTCAGGCTGGTCTTGAACTCCCAAGGATCCTCTTGCTTCAGCCATTCAAGTGCTGGGATTACAGGAGTGAGCCACCATGCCTGGTTTCAATATATATTTAATATTTTATTTTATTTTGTCTTTTTGAGACAGGGTCTTACTATACAGTTCAGGTGAGCCTTGAAATCACTTTGTAGTCCACTTTGAAATCACTTTGTAGGGCCTTGAATTCACAATGATCTTCCTGCCTCAGCCTCCCAAATGTTGGGATTACAGGCATGAGCCACAATGCTCAGCTTGATATTTTATTTTATTATTTTGTTTTCCTGCTCAGTACACATAGTAAATATAATAGATAGCTCCTGACAAAAGAAGAAGAAAGGTGAAAGGCACAGCCTGCCAAATAGGAAAGGAAAGCTAAGTACACGTGTTGTGTATGGAACATGTGTTCTCATGTGCAAAGACTGCCTTAGGTTTAGTATGATAATTAAAGCAAAGATTATTTCCATGACAGAGCATTGTTTGTATTTTCACTATAGTTCACATAGGAATTTATTTCTGTTATTATTTTTTAGGTCTTGTAAGCAGGTAAACTATTGCTGTTGAAAATGTTGATGTTTAGGGTCAGTAGAGCAGCACCTGCCTGGAAAGTGCAGGTCCCCTGAGTTCAATTCCTGGTATCAGAAAAGAAAATAGAAAGGAAAGAAGACAAAAAATAGTGATGTTTGTTCTAAATGCTCATTACATATTAAAATTTTAATATTTTATTTTCCTGTTAAGTATACATCCTTTACTATCATAAAATCCATAAAATTAAAATTAATAATTCATTAATAGAAATACTTCTGTGTAAGTACTATGCACTAACTACACTACTGGAATTCTTAGAAATACTTCTAAAAAAATAAATGTAACCCACCCAACACAACTTTCAAAATATTTGCCATGATGCCTGAGGGGCTATAACGCATTTATTTGTCTGATATTCCCAGTCACTCTCCAAAGGAGACTTTGTTATTATTCCTACATTGTAGCTGGGTAAACTAAAACAGAGGTTCAGGAATAGCCCAAATCTACATCTCCAGTAAATGAAAAAAGCCAGGGTTTAAAGGTAGATGGACTCATGAGAGCACTCTGCTCTTAATCACATCCTGAGGTGGGGGGCTAGGAGTAGAGAAGTGGGGGGGATGTCAGGCTGATGTTGGCCTTCCTCTCTGTCTGCTCTCTGGAGAACTCAGGGAACACAAAAGCCATAGCTTCTCTCTCCTTCCAGATTAGTTGTTCTTCAGTCCTATATTTGTTTCCCCCCTGGTCTCAAGTTGCCTGAAGCTATCATCTGTGCTGAGTAAACTTTTCCCATTTTCACCTTGTATCTTGAGTCAGACTCCAAGGGCAAGATCGCTAGGGGTGAGAAACACAGATTCAAGTCTATATTCTCTCTCAAGCCAAGTTGAATTGGGTTTCCTTTTCTCAGGAGTTCCCTTTTTGTCTTCTTCTATAACCTAATTCAACTTTGTTATGTTTGCTGGCTGGCCAGATAGCTCAGTGGACTAAAGAACCTGCTTAGTCAGAGCGTAGTATCAGGGATTCGACCCCCAGCATGCCACATGAGCCCTGCCCACAGGCTGCGCTGAGATGGTGATTGAGACTGGGTGTGGAAGCATGCACCTGTAATCCCAGCGCTTGGGAGGCTGAAAACAGGTGAATCACTATAAGTTTAATCTATGTAGTGAGACCCTGTAGACCCTGAAGACCCTGTCCTAAATAAATAAGAATAGATAGATAGATGATAAATAGATAGATAGATAGATAGATAGATAGATAGAAAGATAGATAGATAGATAGATAGTTACTTTATTATGTTTGCAAATTGGTACCACTCCCTTCAATTTGGGACATTTTAGTGGTTGATGACTTCCTCGTTTGATTACTGGGCTTTACCTATGAGTCTACTTTTCCAGTTAATCTACTTGCTGATGAAATGTCTTGTTGTTGTAGGCAGCTGAATTAGATAGAAATATTATAGTCAGTCAGACAGGGCCAGGCCCTCAAGGACGACATGGAAGACAAGGTGACTTTCCAACTAGAGACAGACACTCCTCTGCCGTGAGCCAGATCTCAAGACAAGAGTAAACAAATACAGCTACATACTTCCCTAGGGATAGGCACCAGGGATTGATATTTTTAGTAGGTATCAATCACCTTGAAAGAGCCTGGAAAGAGTCACGAGCCCAAGCTCAATAGGTGGTGTTCTTGCCCGCTTGCTACTCGACTTGCCTTCCCATTGGATCCCCATTTTAATCAATTGTACCTGAGCAATGGTGCTTGTAATCTCATTGGTTGATCGTATTTTGTCCCACCTCATGCCCACCTAAGTGAATTCCCACGTCTTCTCCACAACCTTAGACCTGCCTCACTATATGGTTTTCCTCTATAAAAGTCCCTGGAAGAGACAGCTTCCGGGGGACACCTACTCGGGACCCCCCTCCTGTCTCTCTCTCAGATAGGAGCTTTCTTTCCCTCAATAAATATGTTCTGCTCATTACCTCCGTTTGTTCCTAAAATTCATTCTTTGGTTTTAGAGAACACGAACTCGTCCCAGGTACTTTTCAGGTTGAGGATTGGTTTTCCCTATATCATTTAGAGGTTCCCTATTGGAGGTCATCCACCTCAAATCAGTTCTTTCTTTCTGCGTCATTGTCACCTATAAATCCAGGGCAACTAGTGAGTTCCTGTTGGTGGCATGTGTGCGTGACATGTGAGTGCATGTGTATGTATACGTGCTTGTGCACCCATGTGCTCATCCTGGGGGAATAGGAACTGCTGTGCTCAGACTGATTATTAGTTTACAGTCCTCCAGCAAAGCACATTCCCAAAAGCACTATGTGGTTTTGTCTTGTGTGGAGACATTGCGTTGCTCATGTTGTATATTTTTCAGAGTTCTTCAGCTCTTATCTGCTCTTGGTTAGTATTTGCCTTTGGGTGCCAATGATCAGGTTAATAGTATCCCTTAGTTATTGCAGATTGATCATGTCCACAATCTCCCAAGTGATTGGACAGTGAAGGCTAAATAAAAGAGAAAAATGGAATGATTTCATGGCTCCAGGAAGATTAAAACCCTCACACAGAATTTGGGATTCTCTTAAGGCCAAGACTAAGATCTTCTCTGAGCAAACTGTATTTATTTAATGATTAGAATAAGGGAGAGGAAATACTCAAAAAGGGCAGGAACCACTTGAGGGCCTCTCCAAGTAAGGCACCATGTTAATTTAGGAGAGCTACGCTAATTCCAGGAAACTGTCCATCCAGGAGTGAGATGCCTGAGGCTATAGCCTTTATCTAGTTGAGGTTGGAACCATGTGTCCTTGGCTGTGACCTTGTCTTATTCTTTGAGGCTTCATAGCTTCTCCCATCATTACGGGCCTCAACAAGAGACCAATGACTCAGGTACACTTACTCTAATTCTATCACCTGTCTCCAGAGGAGGGGCCTAGCCCTTGAACAGACTTGCAAATAAACATGGAAAGAAGGCCAGTTGGGGCTGATGAGATGGCTCAGCGGTCTAAAGTGCATGCGTCGGAAAGTTTAGGCTACCGCAGGGACCGAGGCTGGATCCCAGGCACCACATGCTGTACCGGCCCCACCCCCAGGGCAGGCTGAGCTGGCCATAACACAAACAAATAAATGAGGTTTAAGAAAATAAAATAAATTAAAAAAAAAAAAAAAAAAAAAGGCCAATTGGCTAAATTTGGTCCTGCTCAGAGCTACTTCATAGTGGTCTCCATCATCTGCCTGAACATATTGGTAGGCAGAATACTCCTAACTCAAAATCATCCACTTACAAGGTAGTGGAAAACACAAACATGTTTTTTGAGTAGTTGATTCTAGGTATGTAAAGATCAGGACCACAGGATCCTGGAACTAGACTGCCTGGCTTCAATGTGGACTCGGACAGACGCTAGTTGTACAATATTTAACAGCAAGATCCCAAGTTTGACCAAGTGAAATCATCTATAGGAAACTTTCAGTTCATTACCTGGCTCAGAGAGGTCCTCAAACATTATTAGTCACAATTATTAAAGTGTAATTATCATGTTATTAGCAATAATTATTATCAGATATAAATGGGGCAGGAAGATGCTCACAGCAAGCAACTGAGCATCCTCATTCTATCATCAGGAGAGAAGCAACAATCCCAGCAACAAATGTGGGGTGTTCATTAGGCCCCTGCCTATGTAACCATCTGCCCAGGTAACTGGTTTATGAATCCATAGGATAGAGTGGAATTACCTGAGAACTTAATGTTTTTTTTTTTTTTTCCTGCTTAAAATAAAAAGGTTCCCAGTTTTGTTTGCACTATGAAAGATCTGTTGTAATTTTTAGAACATTTAGAAACATGCATTGGGAAGAAGACCCAAGCATTCTCTCTCTTTTTTTTTTAAGTGCATATGCTGTTTAATGACATGTGATTCCAAATCAGCAAACAGGGTAGCTACAATGGGATTCCTTACTTTAAGAACAGCTACTACATTTGGAAATGAGACTAGAGTGGCTGCACAGAAGGCTGCTGGGTGATAGCCCTCATGCGCCCCTCACCACTTTTGGCAGGAAACCCCCTAGCCTGTGCCTTGCCACCCCCAGATGCACAGGCAACAGCATCAACTAGGTGTTGGTATGTCATTTGTAAGAAAGAAAAGGCACAAGGCCATGGGCAAGATCTGTGTTGCTGGCAATGGTGGCAGGGACAGCAGAGGGCCTGGCTGTCAGTCGTGCCCATGTCCCCTGCTTTCTGCCCCATGGCACATCCCCACCCCAAGATTGTGGAAGGACACCAAGAAAGTGACCCTCACTGGCCTGGTGCTCTAGGCTGCCTCAGCATGACTAGGACACAAGAAAGCAGGCCCAGGCCAGGGCTGCATCACAGTGACAATGGTTGCTTGGTATACTGAGTGGCATCCAGTGTAGCCCCACTGTCATAATTCTTAGTCTGTAGGAGCTGGGTGAGCCAGCCACCTTCATCCCAGAACCCATGGACAGCATCTGTGACAGAGACTCAGTCAAGTGTGGGTCAGCCTCTGGTGGGAGATACAGGTACAAGGCCACCTCCTTCAGCCCGGTGGTCCCCTCATGATCAGGGTCCAAAGAAGTTGGCCCTTCCGACTCTGGCATCTGGAGAGACTGCAGCTTCCCTGTGGATGGGTCCACTTCCTTTGAAGACAGGACTGAGACCAGTCCTCATCTCCACCAGAACAATTGTTGGATTCCATCTGTTCCTTCATTTGCCCTGGGGGCTCCAGGGCAATCATCTTCAAATGCTCCTCCAGAAACTGCTTGGCACCGTCGTGATCAGGTTTGAGCGGTTCAGAAGAGCAGCTGCTGGGCTGGGAGCTGCCCTGGTTCTCAGTGCCAGAGCTCTCAGGGGACACAGGTGTGAGGCGGCTTTTCTTCCCCCCATGCTCAATGTCCGTATTTACCTTGATGCCCAGGGGGCTGAGGGCAGCTGCCAAGCTCTCCCCACGTTCCTCAGGAAATTCACTCCGGGATGTTATGGGCCAGAAGCTGATTCTGAGGCAGGGCTGGAGAGGGAGTCCCCTGCTCGAGCAGGAGGAGGGCTCTAGTTGCCTGGAGGGCCTATCCCCCAGCTACCCCACTAGCTGTGGCCCTGTTTCAGCTTCCGGAACAGGCGGCTGAGAGGCAAGTCCTCAGCACAGTGACCCAAAGGACTGGCGAACAGAATCTTGCTGTGCTCGCCATGAATGCCTACCCCTCAGGCTCGCCCCTCAACCCGCTCCCCCCCCCCCCCCCCCCCCCCCCCCCCCCCCCCCCCCCCCCCCCCCCCCCCCCCCCCCCCCCCCCCCCATGGAGCACAGGTCGTAGCACGCGCTGCACTTGTAACAGGTTTGCACTACAGGCCCATCACAGCCATTGCAGATCATATTGGGGTATAACATGGGGCGCAGAACTCTCTAGGCGCAGTGCGGGCGGTGCTCCCTCCGGTAGCCTTCTTCTCTTTAATGTAGATGCGGAAGATGCACCCTTCACGTAGGACATGGCCATAGTCAGCTCCTCATCACTGGAAAAGAGCACCAAGTCCCTATAGTGTGCCTGGAAGCCGCCAGGTCGTAGCTCTGGGAACAAACAGGGCGGCCACTGGGCTCAGCAGCTGCTCGCTGGGCCAGGGCCCAACGCCAGCGCCTCAGCTTCCGCCTGCGACTCCGAGATCCAGCAGAAGCTGAAGCTGCGGACCTCGCGTACCGCCTCCTCCTTTCCCAGAAGATGGGCCTGCATGGTGAGCGACACCATAACAACAGCAAGAGCACTAAGCATGGTGGGACCCTTTCTCCTTTGGAATATCAGCTCTGGTGTCTAAGGTTTAGATCCTGGCTCAGCTCTACAGTTATGTTGCCCTTGAGAAGTTGTTTGACTTCCAAGCCTTGGCCTCTTTGACCACAAATGGCGATGCTGATATGGGTGGTGTGTGGAGGACCTGCTGCCAAGTACTATTTTTTTTTTTTTTTGGCAGGACCGGGGTTCAAACTCATGACCTTGCACTTGCCAGGCAGACACTTGTGCCACGGAGCTATCTCCCTGGCCCCCCAAGTACTATTTTTAATTTTTATTTTTTTGTCTTTCTGAATCAGGGTCTTTCTAGTCAGTTCAGGCTGGCTTTGAGCTCACTATGTAGCCCAGGTTGGTCTCAAACTCACAACCATCCTCCCTAGTGCTAGAATTACAGGCACCACACCTGCCTATCAGACACTCTTGCAGGGTAGTGGTGTACAGCAAGTGAAGCAGAGCTTCTGAAGTACTGCAGACAGTAGCTACACAGTGGGTGCTGGGTAAATAAAAGATTGGCTTTCAGGATATTTCCCCCAGGTGCAGACTTCTCCCTAGCTATACCCCCAGTGACCCTGGGAAATTGCTGACATATTTTGAACTTGTCTTGGGCTGCAGGGACTGCTTAAAGGCAGAACAGAGCTGTCACCACAGTCCTGATTATTGAAAAATCCCTCTTGCTCCCAAGCTAACCTCAGAAAGCCCAACTGTGTCATATAACTATAGGAAAACAAAGAGAATGAAAAACGTTAACAATGAACCACAATTTAATAAAATACTCCCTAGTTGATGGGCAATAGGAGTTCGCTATTACTTAACAGAGGTTAGCAACATTCTTGTGTACATCTCCAGCCTTATATGAGCAAGAGTTTCTCTTGATTCTATAGTAAATTGTGAGTTGTGAATATTCAATCTCCTGAGATGGGGCCACGTTGTTTTTTTTCCAAAGTGGTCACAATAGGGCACACTCCTAGTAGCAGCTGATGAGCAGACTCAGCACCTATATCCTGCTGGGGATATAGCTCAGCGGCACACTGCCTGACTGGCAAGTGTGAGGTCATGAGTTTGATTCTTGGCACAAAAAAAAAAAAAAAAAAAAAAAAAAATATATATATATATATATATATATATATATATATACATACATATATATGTGTGTGTGTATTATCCTCTAGTGTTACACAGCAGTTAAAAAGAATGACCTCCAGCTATGAATACAAATAAAGATGAACCTTAGCTACATAATTTTAAGAAGAAGAAAAAGATAAGGCCCAGAA
>PVKN010005650.1:5384-30340 GCA_004027915.1 Capromys pilorides | reverse complement strand
GTGCAAGGAAGTGAAGACTATCTTTCTGTCCAAGGAAGACAGTCTCTTTAACAAATGGTTATCTCTATGCAGAAAACTGCTTGTACATATACAGAAGATTAAATTTAGACTCATAATTCTCATCATGTACTGAAAATATCAAAACAAAATTACAACCTAGATATTAAACTGCAACAGTAAATCTTCTGGAAGATAAAATAAATGAAACTGTTAAAGACATAAGCACAGGCATGGATTTTCTGAACAGAAGGCCAGCTGCACAAGAAATAACATCAAGGATCAACTACTGGGGTTGTATCAAATTAAAAGCATCTGTATAGCAAAGCAAATAACCAACAGAATGAAGGGACAACCTACAGAACAGGAGAAAAACTGCCAGTTATTCTGTAGGCAGTGGACTAACATATAGAGAAGCAGTGGTGAATCTATGGCACATGTGCCACAGCAAGTTATTTGTTATCACAACAAGCTATAAAATATTTGCCATCACTGATCTAGAGTATACAATAAGTTAAAAAATAATATCTCACCCCCAAAAAAATCTCCAATAAGAAATGGGTAATTGACATAAATGGATACTTTTCAGAAGAAGAAATATAAATTGTCAATAAATATCTTAAAAGCATTCAACATCCCTGGTCATTAGAGAAGAGCACATTAAAAGTGTATTGACAGGGCTGATCACATAGCTCAGTGAACTAAAGTGCCTGCTTAGTCAGAGTGCAGTGGTTGGGGTTTAATCCCTGGTGTTCAGTGCTGGGGCCCACCCCTGGGATCCCCTGAGACAATGATTGAGACTGGGCATGGTGGTGCGCACCTGTAATCCCAGCGCTTGGGAGGCTGAAAACTGGAGAATCACTACAAGTCCAATCTATGTAGTGAGACTGTGTAGATTCTGTACTAAATACATAAAAAATAAAGTCTTGAGATTCCATCTTAATCCAGAAAGAACAGTCATCAGCGACAAACCAAGGAAATAATGCTGGTGAGGCTTTGAGGAAAAAGGATCCCCTCTTCAGGAACATAAACTAGTACAACTACTACTAAAGCCAATAGGGAGATTCTTTAAAAAAAAAAAAAAAAGAAAGAAAGAAAAAGAAATTTCATTTTCATCCAGCTAGTTCCTTCTAGGTATCTTCTCAAAAGAGTTAAAGACATCCGTCTTAGCTATTTTTCTCATTGCTCAGACAAAATACCCAACACTGAAAGTTAAAGGAGGAAAGTTTTATTTGGCTCACAGTTTGTAGAGGTTTCTTTCCACAGTTGGCTGACTCCAACCCAGGGTATATGGCAGGGAGCATCACAGAGGAGAAACTGTTTCTGGAAGGCAGGAAGCAGCAAAGCAGTGAAGAAGCGAGCAGCAAGTGACAAACAGCTACACCACACCTTTTTCTGTCACTTGTATTCTATCTAGGCTATTTGCCATCAGGACAGACAGCACTTTCTTAATTCTAGTGTTGGATTGTGGATCAATTCTGGCCTCACATCCTTAATGCCAGCATCACACACTCTAGATCCAGTCATCTACAAAATAAGCCCCACCTGTGACCACATAAGGCTTTACAAGCACATCTAGATATAAGCCATAACATCATATTACAGTGATACAAGCATTCCTATGTATATGGCAGAAAACTCGGTAGCTGAATCTTGGGAGCAGCCTACATGTATATCGATAGATGAATGGATAAAGAAAATGTGGTATTTACACATAATGGAATACTATGCAAATATGAAGAATTAAATTTTAGTCATATGTAGGAAAATAAGTGCATTTTAGACCATAATTATTTTTGAGACAGCATCTATCTGTGTAGTTCAGGCTGACCTTGAACTCAATAAGAGGTTCAGGCTGGCCTTGTTCGTCCAGTGTTCTACCTGCCTCAGCCTCCCCAGTGCTGGGATTATAGATGTGCCACCACACTTGGTGAGATCATAATGTTAAATGAAATAAACCAAACACATAAGATTAGATATCACATGGTTCTCTTATATGAGAAATGCAAAGTATGTATCATTTAAAAAGCAAAATAAAAGATCAATAATGGGAAACAGAAGATAGATCTTTTGCAATTGGGAAGGGTATCAAGGGATGGAAGGAGGAGTGAAAGAGAAAGTAGGTGGGGAATAAGGACAGGTAAGGTGTGTTCTATACCTGTTAATTTCCCATGATGCATGTAACAACTGTGGACAACAAACAAGTACTAATATGAAATAAAAAGAGACTTTAAAATTAATTTAAAAATTAGAAGAGAAAAGGAACTGCTAAGCATGAAAGACATAAAAGAATCTGAAATGTATGAAAGGAGCCAATCAAAGGAGTTCATGGATTGTGCCAGTCCATTTGTCTGATATTCTGGGAAATTTATGGCTAAAGAGACAGGTAAAAGATCAGTGATGCCCAAGGTTGGTGGGGAAGAGAATGAATAAGTAGAACAGAGATTTCAGGGCAGTGTAGTTATTGTGAATATGACCATGGAGAATTGTGTCATTATTCACTTGTCAAAGCCCTCAGAATGTGATTCTCCAAGAACAAGCCTTCATAGAATAGTCTATCCACAGCAGTAGGGGATAAATGTTAGAGTGCATAAAATCCCAGGAAACTGGAGGATTTAGTTGATAACGATGTCATAGTTTCAGTCATAACCATTGTACCACTCTGTTGCAGAATGCTAACATGTGTGTTATGTGTGTGGTAAGGTGGGAACCCTCAACATGTTTCTCAATATTGCTATAAACCCAAAACAATTTTAATACAGAGAATTTATTAATTGAAAGAAAAGAGAAAATATTTTGGTGCCAGTTAAGCTGTGGTATCTTTTGGAGATTGCTCAGTCAGAAGTTAAAGAAAAAAAAAGGTTAAGTAGTTTAAATGTACATGTGTGAGCTCCTTAAAAACTAAGAATTTGTTACAGATTCTGTTAGAAATGAGGCTCCCTGCAAAGGCCTTGCAGAGTACAGCAAGTTATCTCATCACATAGGCTGGAGAAGGGAACAAAGGACAAAGCCTTGCACAATCAACATTGCTCACTGCTTGCTGGACCAAGGACAGTGAAGGAAACCATGGTAATGCTTCTTGCATTACTGCTAATGTGTGGTACTACAGTTCTGGATATAAATGTGATAATTGAATTAATATCCCTTTTTAATAATTGTACTTTTGCCTGCCAAAGGGACAAATTTGTAAATCTGTCAGCTCCAGTGAATACTTCTGAAAGTCTTTTCTAGAGATCACTTGATGACAAACACAAAGAGCTGAGTAAATTTTTTTGACAGAAAAATGTGTTGCTTGGGAAGAAATACAAAATATTGAGTTGTTGTTCTTTGAACTTTATGGGTTATCCTGGAACATTTGCACAGATGATGCAAAAGCCAGGGTGAGCACCCTGTGAGGCCTGGGGTGAGGCAGCAGAGTGAGACTGCACCAGCCATGTCTATGGCCCTCACTGCCACATACATGCCTTGAGGAAAAAGAAAACTACTTTTGCTTGGGAATCCCACAGTGAAGCCTAAAAATTTTGAGAATTTCATCGTGTCTCAACTCTTTAAACACATACCTTTTTAATAATTTGGCATGGCTAACTGGAGACACAGGCAATTCTGCCATGGAACAGCATGAAGTCTGCTGATGAGAAAGCATTAGAACACTTGTTTGAGTTTGAATTAGACAAGTTCCTTTGGTCATAATCACTATTTTTACCTTCAGACTAGCACTTGGACAGCAGATTAGTTGGGGTGGGGTATTTTGCAGAGCTTGTGCTTGAAATGAGCAAAGTAAAACTTTTATTTCATTGAAAAATAAAACTGTTGGCTAGAAAGACAGCTCAGTGATCTAAGTACCTACCTGGTAAAGTGCAAAGATCTAAGTTCAAACGCCAGTACTGCATGCCCTGCAGACCCGAGAACTCCAGATGTGTCATCCAGCCCCAAAACCAGGAATGGTGGTGCATCCCTGGTTTCACTGCATAACTTATAATCCCAGTGTTAAGCATGCTGAGAGAGGAGGATCAGTATGGGTCTGAACTGCATAGTGAGATCATGTATCTAATAAGTAAATAAAGAAAAAGAAAATTGGCAGTTTTTCTTTCCAGTAATAAAATTTGAACTTTTTCTGAAAAATTAAAATTCTATAAAACTTGCATCCATCACCATGAGCTTGCCAGCTTTCTTTATAAGTGATGATATTAATATTTAGTATTGCATTAAATATATCAGTATTTGGAAAATCTGTTTAACTCAATAACCAATGTTTCTCAGTTGAGAAATATGTGATTTTATAGAAATACTCATAAATAAACTGTTCATTTTAAAATGTCAAAAAAGGGCTGGTGAACTAGCTCAGCAGACTTAGAACCTGCTTAGGCAAGCACAGGGGTCGGGGTTCTATCCCTGGCATCACAGGCTGTGCCAGCCCTGCCCCCAGGTGCACTGAGCCACAGACCAAGTCAGAGTGTGGTAGCACGCCCCTGTATCCCAGCGCTGGGGAGGCTGAAAACAGGAGGATCACTGTAAGTGTGAACTGCATAGTGAGACCCTGCACACACACATGCAAACCCACAAAATAATAATAATAATAATAATAATAATAATAATAATAATAATAAATTGTCAAGTAAACCAGGCAGTGCATGCTTATAATCCTAGCATTCCACAGACTCCATTGCTATGAGTTTAAGACCAGGTTGGGCTATGAAGTGAATTCAAGACCAACCTGAACTGCATAATGAAATCTATTTTTTAAAAAGATTTTATATATATATATATATATATATATATATATATATATATATATATATACACACACACACACACACAAGTACAATATCAAGTAGACTGTATATGATAGTGCTGAGAAAAATTTATCATAATGATTTCTTTCTTTCTTTTTTTTTTTTTTTTGGATTTTAAGGAAGGGTTTACAGGGTGTTCAGGGTCTCACTACTAGATCAGACTCATAGTGCTCCACATGTTTACAGCCTTCCAAGAGCTAGGATTGCAAGTGCGCACCATGCTTAGTCTCAACTGCACTCTCAGCACACCCTGGGGGTGGGGCCCACATGGCAGGCCGGGAGTATTGAACCCCGGACCCCTGTGCCTGCTTGCAGGTGCTTTAATCCACTGAGCTCTTTGGCTGGCTCTCATTATGATTTCTGATCCCACATTGCAGCTAACCATTAAGTATTATCTCTTACTGTATTTTACATAACATCAAAATACAGTGTCCACAGTTATTTGGAAAAGTTATTAAATACTCCTTTTTTCCCAAATATCTGCCCATGTCAGTCTTGTTTTATTCATATTCTTCAACCAAAATAACACATCACAGTAGACTGAAGCAGAGGAGAGTCATCTATTAGCTGAGACATTAAAGTGATTTGTAAAAATGCAGACAAGAGTATTCGTCTAATTAATTTTACTTTTGTTTTGGAAAATATAGTTCAAGAAATGCTCACCAACAGTAGTGATCTGTACCTTTAATTGTGGCACTTGAGAGCCTAGGATTATGGTGATTTCAAGGGAAGCGTAGATAGGCAATTTAGTGAGTTTCAGGACAGCCTGAGTTGCATAGTGAGACTGCTATCTCAAAAAACAGAATGCCATTCATGTTTCCATGTAATGAGCCTGTTGCAATATAATGATTTTTAAATAAATAAGTGCATACCAAACACTGGAGAACTATTGAGCTAATTTGTTTCTCCACACACCATATATTGCATACCTGTTAACCCAGTGAAATTAAGTTGTGCATATTCTAGGCTATTCAAGTTGTCTAAACCCTTCTTTATTTATTCACACCAGTTCTCATTCTTGCCATTCTCAACCTACCAGTTCTTTTTACAACCTAACTTGAGCATCCTTGTGGCAGCCATTCCCTGCTACTAGAAGCTGTTTTATTTTCTCTCTTTTGAAAACAGATCTCCCTCCAGCCTCAGGAGATCTCATTCCCTTTATCATGTGCTTGGTTTAATCATGACTTGGTACACATTTCTAACCACTTAAATATAAAATATCTGTTGAGGGGCCTTAGGAAGTGTTTTGACAATCTTTTAAAAAAAATTAGTGTTAGGGATAAAACCGGGGACTTATACCTACCACTGAGATATAGTCTTATCCCTGTCAGTTTTAAAATGAGTACGTGATTTTTTTTTTTTTTTTTTAATAGTTTGGATACTGTTGTGAGCATACAAGACCTGGGCCACTGCAGCTATTTGGAACTCAGAAGGAGAACTAGTCTAGTGAACAAGTTGATGGGTGGTGAGTGGCAGATCATGAAGACAGAGGCACTTTGCTCTTGGTCATACTGTTGTTCTATAAAATTAGCCTGGACCCTGAACAATCTCTGGAGTTTTAAATTATGTAGCTCATGTTTTTCCATGGTGTTGGCCTTTTTTTTTTTTTTTTAATGTATTTGGTACAGGGTCTCACTATGCAGCTCCGACTCATAGTGATCTTCCTGTTTTCAGCTTCCCCAGTGTTGGAATTACAGGCATGTGCCATCATATCAAGTCTCGGCGGCTAGCTCAGTGTGCCATGGGCCAGCGCAGAATGTGGTGCTGGTGATCAAACCCCATCCTTGCACTTTCCTAAGCAGTCACTTAGTCTGCTGAGCTATCTTGCTGGCTTTTGTATAAATGATTTTGATGAATATTTACTGTTATCTTTAGCTGAAAATACTCAAATCCCTGTAGAAATTATTATGATTTATCTTTACTTGGCTATCCCACTCCGTCTTGCTTCCTAAGACAGCAGCTTTCAACCCTGGCTGTCCAGGTCCAGAGTTAGATTCAGTCCTACCCTCTGAGACTGAGAGGGAGGGTGACTGAGTCTGTGTCTTGGTTTTCTCATTTGTAAAACAAGGGTAAGAAAGGGCTCTGTCTTGCTTCATGACCACTACTAGCAAAACTAATGGATGGTGTCAGGGTGTAGAAGAGTAGCAGTGTTTACCATGGAAGCTCTGGATTCCATTGCTAACACCACACAACAAGAGCAACAACACCCCAATAACACATATGAGGTCTTTGGTATAATATCTGTCTTTTCCCAGACCACAAAAGTGGGAATTATACAAATGAAGAACATTTTTTATCATAATCACAAACTTTGTTTAGACCACAATTCATAGGTCAGATTGTATAATGTGACCGACCCACACACTTTGTGCTTACAAAAGTGACACTGTTATGTGGCTCCATCTCCTAGCAGAGCTTTATGGATTATAGGCAGGAACAGCTAGAGGCCTTGTTTGAGCTGGAGCAGAGCTATGTGTTTCAACAGGATGCCAAGGAGGTGACTCCTACAGTGACAGCAGAAGCAGCCATGTGAGTAGCAGTTCAAGACAAGCCAGTGTGGTGTGACGTATGTGATTTGAAAACATTAAAGTGCTGGCCAATTACTAGAACAGAAACTATTGCCTTACAAGCGATCTTCAGTGCCTCACCCATGCCAAGTATGCATTTCAATAGCAATATATTCAGCATTTCAGCTTTTCACTTGGAAAGCCCAAAACCTAAAGGAATTAACTGGTAGCACCATAGACATTGGGAATTTTATTCATTTTGTGAACCTTGTTGGACAACATGGACTAAAATGAAATATATTTTCTAATGATTTTTGGAGTCTGACAATTTGTCTTACTCACTAAACTGGTTTACATTTAAATTAGAGGATAAGGGCTAGCCAAATAGTTAAGCAGATTAAAGCACCTGTTCAGGCAGATGCAGCAGCTGGGTTCGATCCCCATCCTTGGCATGTGGTGCCAGTCCCACCCTCGAGGAGCACTGAGACTGTAATTGAGACTGGGTGTGGTGGCGCACACCTGTAATCCCAGGTCTTTAGGAGGCTGAATACAGGTGGATCACTATAAGTCCAATCTACATAGTGAGACCCTGTAGATCCTTACTAAAATACAACAATAACAACAACAACAATAATAATAGTAATAATAAATTAGAGGATAGTGCATAATAGCATAGTAAGAAATGTGGGCTTCTGACACCCTCTCTGTGAATAATATGCCAGCTCCCAGGGAAAATGAACTTCATTTTTCCAAAATGCCAGGAATATGGCAGAAAACCTGCAGGACCTTCTCCCCTGTGCACCCTCACTGCCCTGACCATCCTTTTCCTCCCAGAAGCCCTTGCTTCTTGGGGACCCCAACCTTGGTTTACCCTGGGAGAGACTGGCTGGGATGGAAGGGTTAAGGAGGGGAAGGGCCATAAACTTCAAAAGCCCACTTTGTCACCCTCGTCTGTCCCCGGGCACTCTATGGTGGCCTATTCATGTCCATGGAAACCTTTCTTTCAATGCGCTGGCAGCACCCAGTGCTTGATATACTTGTCTGGGAGCTGTTGCCAGTTCAGGAACTTGTTGGTGGTCCCAGATCTGGGCCAAATCTGTTTTTTGTTTCCCAAATGGCTTTTATCTCAAGAGCTGGGAAAATACAAGCAAAGCTCATTGAGAAATGATCATAAGGTCTATAAGGACCCAGAGCTTTGACTCAAAGCCAGGCCTCAGAACTGGCCCCTACGCCTAAGGCCAGCTCAGCTGGTTGGCCCTTACCACAGTCTGGGCAAGGGGCTGTGAGGATACCATAAATGTCTGTCTTCCTTGTACTACGGCTGCTAGTGCTCCTTGCCTTGCTGTTCTTCTAGGCTCTGGCATCTCGCCTGGCTGACTGTCAAGAGGAGGGACACTAGGAAGGAAGTGTTGCTCTGTCCCTGTGTACAGAGCAGCACTGCACAGAGTGATACAGTGGACAAATCAGCACTATTATACTGGGGACGTGCCCACAGCCTATTCCCTGAGGAACAAGCATCTCTGGCCATTTTTTATTTTGAAACATTATCTCACTAAGCTGTCCAAGCACTGGGCTTGAATTTCCAAGTGCTGGGAATACAGGTGAGTGCCACCATGGCTGGCTATTGCTATCGTTGCAGCAACATTTTGTGACAAAATATCAACATGTGATATTTTGATGGTAGATGAATTAATTGCTCTGTTTCTCAGTCTTTAAACTTGATGAAGTATGGGTAATGTTCAAATTAGGATCATAGTGTTTACTGAAATTTGGATCTGGATTGGTCCCCAAAGGTTGAAGAGATCAAAGCTTGGTCTCCAGCTTGATGCTATTAGGAGGTGATAGGGACCCTGGAAAGTGGGGCCTGTGGGAGTTTGTGGGTGGCTGGAGTGGAGCGTTGAAGGGATGGCCCTTTTTTTCCTTTGCTTTTTACACCCTGGCCATGAGGTTAGCAGCTGTGCCCCACAATGCGTTCCCCTCCATGACATGGTGCCACCAGGTCCCAAAGCAAGAGATGGATTACCACAGACTGAAACCTCTGAAACTGTGAGCCAAACAGGACTTTTGCTAGAAGCTGATTATTTCAGATATTTTCTTACAATAATAACAATCTGAGTAACACAGCTAATTTCTTCTTCTATGTATTTTTACCCTTACTTGATTTTATTGATATACAATTGACAAATTAAATTGTATATATTTAAATTATGTAATGTGATAACTTACTATACAATGTGAAATGATTATCATGATCAAGTTGATTGGCAAATTAAAAGGGTTAATAATATCCCCCAGTTATAATGGAGTGATCAGGCCCACAATCTCCCAAACGAGTAGACGATGAAGGCTTAAACAAATGAGACAAGTGACATGATTTTAGGGCTCCAGGAGGATCAAAATCATTTAATAGAATTTGAGATTATCTGGAGGCTAAGACAAAAATCTTCTCTGGACAGTCTGTATTCATTTAGTTTTCAAGTAAATGAGGGAGATACTGAGGAAAACATGGGAATCTAAGAGGTATCTTAGCAGTATGACCTTGGGAGATATTTTCCCCAGTAGTAAATTATGCCAACTAGAAGAGCTACTTTACCTTTATGTTGACATTTATTGTAGGAGTGTGGAGCCTGCCATTGCAGTCTCCTTTTAGTTAATTGCAATTGGAGCAAAACATCATCAGCCGTGGTCTATCTTGTCCTTTGAGGTGTCACAGGCCAATACAGGTCTCAGCGGGGACCAGTGAGACATAGAGGTTCACTTACTAAGAGTCCACTGCTCATCTCCAGACAAAGGGCCCAGGCCTTAGGCAATGCACAAGGAAACATGGAAAATCAACTGGTTAATATTAAATCAGAGCTGCTTCGCAGCTATCTCCATCAGGTACATTCGTCATCTCGCATAGTTACCTGGCATTTTTTGGAAAGAAGATCTTCCTAAAGTACAGGTTGAGTGATGTTTCTATAAGATGCTAGGGTAGGTGCTGTGTGGAAGGCTAATTGGACATGGGCCTTGTGATTTATAAAAAGATGACACTGAAGGGCACAGTCATCAGGGGAACCAAATAAAAACACTCAACTATAATATAGGATGAGACTGCTGTGCTGCAGTCCCAGGCAAGTCATCAGTAAGCATTCATGTGGCCTGAGGAAGTGTGCTGCTTGAGACTACTTCTTTCAGAGAGCTAGCCATCACAAAAGAGGTCATGATGGTCCTTCCCTATGTAGCATTGTGGAACAAAAGCAAAGCTAAGGCTCTCAACATTTGCAACTGAGAGGCTTAGAGGTACATAGCAAACTTTCATGGTACTGCACGTTAATTTTGTTATATATGAGAATACTTGTATTATGTGCAGGAAACTGACTTTAAGCCTTTGGGGGGCTTTTAAGATTTAAGTTATAGGCTCTCTTGGAGAGAGACTAATCTCAGTGAAACCACTGAAGCTATATTCAGCAGGTCTTCTCTTTGTTTCTTTTGGCATTAACTCATAACATACTACAGGTGGCATGCAACCTGAGGCACAGAAGATAACCAGGGGTGAGTGGGACTGCCTGAATGCCCTCCAGATCCTCACTCCAGCCAATGTCCAGACCCAGAGTGTGAGTGAGATCTCCTGCTGGCCCACCAGATCCTCATTCAAGCCAGTGCCTAGGCCCCGTGTGTGTGTGTGTGTGTGTGTGTGTGTGTGTGTGTGTGTGTGTAACTTTCTCCATCAGATAGGCCAAGTGTGGAACCCAGTGGCAGAGCCCCCGCAGAGAGTCTAGAGGCAAGACTCACACAGCTAATCCATGAATAGAACATCTTGCCAGAGTGGCACAGAGGGTTCACTTCCAAGGGCTGCAGCAGGAAGAAGTGGAGCACAGCTTCCAGACCCAAGCCACACCTACCTGGACAAGTTTGAACTTGGTAAGATAAGGACCTGGTGCTAAGGTAAGAACTGCACTAAATTTCTACACCAAAAGTCAGAAGACCGTACTATACAAAATGACAAAGAAAAGGAGCAAAATGTGTTCTCTGGCCCCAAGCCTACCTAGAACAAATGCAGGAGATAATAACATAGAAGAAATTGGAAATCACACAACTCAAATCTCTGAAACAATAGCGTTTGAATTAAAGAAACAACTGCAGAAAGCTATAAAGAAAATCACATCAGAAATACTGTCTGAAGTAAAAAAAAAAAAGAAATGATAGACATAATGAAAGAATTATTAAGTGCATCTAAAGAAGACACTGATAAAAACAGAGGAGAATAGAAAAATGATGGAATCCTTGAATGAGCAGCATAGGAAAAAATGGAATACATGAAACAGACTCAAAGAGATATACAGGAAATTAAAACCTCAATCACAAGCTGGCAAAACCATCTGAATGAAAGTAAAAATAGACTTTCAGACTTTAAAGACACCATTGTAGCTAGTGAAAAGGTAAGAAAAGATCTCTTAAAAACAACTAGGATGCAGGAAAAAATAATTCAACATCTGCAAGATGATGCAAAGATGAACAATGTAAGACTAATAGGCACCAGTGAGAAGAAGGAGTCAATACAAATGATATAAAAAGAATATGGGCAGAAGTAATAGCAGAAAGCTTCCCAAATATGGGGAAACAATTTGACATTCAGGTAACTGAAAAATATAGAACTCCAAATAACATCAACCAGATGTTGTAAATATTACACTCAGACGTGTAATAATCAAGATCCCAGAAATTCAGCTCAGGAACAGTATACTAAAAGCTGCTAGAGAAAAGAAACAGATCACATTTAAAGAAAAACCCACCAGAATAACAGCAGATTTCTCTTCACAAACCATTAAGTCAAGAAGAGCATGAAGCAAAGTACTACAAGTCATGCAAGAAAACAAGTTCCAACTCATACTGATATACCCTCCAAAACTCTCTTTCAAGTATAATAAAGAAGTGAAATACTTCCATGACAAAGAACAACTAAAGAATTTCATGATGAAAAGCCAACCCTACACAGACTACTAAAATATATTCTAGAGAGGGATCAAAATGACCACAAGTCCATGAATGAAAACAGAAAGAACCCATCAAATAGGGCAAACACAGGAGAAAAAGAGATATACAACAGCAGGTAAATAACATGTCAAACATAAGTCAGTACATTTCCAGTGTAACCATCAATATAAATGGACTCAATTCACCAATTAAAAGAAATAGAGATGCTACACTGAAGGCTTTCTTTTCATCTTCCAGTTCTAGGCACTTGGTCACCATGGTTTACTCTGCAGTCATGGCCAAGCCCAAGAACCACAGCATGCACAACCAATCTGAAATATGGCACAGAAATGGCATCAAGAAACCTCAGTCACAAAGATGCAAATCTCTGAAGTGGGTAGATCCCAAACTCCTTAGGAGCACAACAAGAAGGGCTTCAAGAAGATGCAAGCAAAAAATGCCAAGGCCATGAATGCATGTGCCATGGCTATCAAGACCCTTGTCAAGCCCCAGGAGGTCAAGTCCAAGATCATTACAAAGGGAGTAAACTGCAGGCTCACTTGGCTTGCCTAGAGTGCCCTCCCCAAGCTTAGCAAGTGTATCCATGACTGCATTGCCAAAGGTCTAAGGCCTTGCTGGCCAAAGGCCAGCCTCCATCTTCTGCTCTGGCTGAGGCCCAGGCTCCAGGCAAGGCCCGCGTCCAGCTTCTGCTCCAGGCAAGGCTTCCAAAGGTGCCCAGGCCCCTAAAGGTGCCCATGACCCCCATGAAGGCTTCACAGTAAATGCCTCTTTTCTGTTGTTATAAAAGCAGAAGTATGGTGTGATCCCTGGCATGCCATCTGTGGGGTCTCCTGTGCTGTTTATATAAATAAACCTGAGGCAGGATTTTAAAAAAGAGAGAGAAAGAAAAGAAATAGACTGGCAGAGTGGATTAGGAAGCAAAATCCAACACTATGCTGTACAAGACCTCATCTATCAACTGATTGGTTTATCTTCCAAGTTTTGTCCAGTTGGTAATTTCAAGAGTTCTATGATTTGTGTCTCAAGAAGACAGTTGTTTTCATGAACCATAAATAATGCTTTGTCCTGGCATTATGGCTTATTGACTTAGAAATAAATTTTCTGCAAGATTAGAATTTGGTGTAGATGCTGCCAAAGTTCTTATCAATTTGAATGTGGGGAAATTTGAGAAATCATGTACTAAAAAAGAAAAGGTATTCTATACTATATATCTTAGTTTTGGAGTATGTGTATAAAATAAACGTGTGTGTATTGTTCTAAAAGAAAAAAAGTTTAAGCTATAACATAATTAGAACTAAGAGTGTAACTTGATCCTCAAAAAATGCTCTGGCTGCTTTAAGACATTTTCAGGTTGGAGACTCTGGTCAAGGATTGTTGAAAGTTTTGATTTACGTTGTCAAAATTCAGCTGTGAATAATCAATAAAATCAATGAAAACCTTGGCCCTGTTCCCTGAATCATAGTAGATTGTCTTGAAAAGTCGACATTTCTCAGCAGCAATCTGTGTTACAAAGGCCACAGCACACCTTTGCATATTATGTCATTATTTCTTTCTTACAGGTCTCTGTGTATTCCAGGCTGGTGTTGAACTCACTATGTAGAACTTGCACTGATTCTCCTATCTCTGCCTCCTTAATGCTAGAATTATAGGCATGTGCCACCATGTCTGGCCACACATGCTTTTGGTCAAACCAGTAGTTACCTGTTTTGATGGCTAATTTTATGTGCTAAATTGGCTGGGCTATGGTGCCCAACATTATACTTGTTGTTTCTGTGAAAAATTTTTTTAAAAAATAAGATTAACACTTAAATTGGCAGACAGTGAATAAAGTAGGCTGCACTCTCTAATTGTGGGCGGGCTTTATCCAATCATTTGTTTCGGTCTCAGGTCTCAATAGAACAACGTGCGACCTCACTGAGAAGAAGGAATTCTGGCAGCAGAAGGCCTTTGGCTCAGACTGCAAATCTTGCTGAGATCTCCAACCTGCAGGTCTGCCTAAAAAATCTGGCTTTGCAGAATTGACTCACAGCTGTGTAAGTCAATTCCTTAAAAAAATCTCTCTCTCTCTCTCTCTCTCTTTCTCTCTCTCTCTCTCTCTCTCTCTCTCTCTCTGTCTCATATCTTATTGACTGCTCCTTTGGACCTCCCTGAGTATATACAGGTATACTCATAAAACCTGAAGTTAGGCACACAAAATTAGGATGTCAAAAGGAGTAGGGATGGAGATGGCCCATCGCTACCAGTATTTTTCATTGTAAGTAAAAAGACATGAGTTTTAATAGTTAAAGATGAAAAACTTCTTCAAAATAATCTAGATTAGAAGTTGCTGGGATTTGCATCTAGAAGTCTGCGTGGGCACAAGAGTGAAGGCCTGGTCTCTGGCTGCTGCAGGAGCTGGGCCTGCAGGGTGCTTCCACAGCAATGAGCCCTTGACTAGAGCAGAAATCTCCAAAGCTCGGAGAAAATAAAGATTTTCTGTTGTACGTATTCATTATTTTGCTGCAAACTTGGCTATCTGTGTGTATTTAACATTTTTAAACAAAGTTTTATATGAAGTCCCAGTATATAAAATTACAGAGCAAGGAGCACATGAGCCATCTCTTCCAAATGTTGATATTTTGGTTCATTGTTTACAATAATATGTTCTTGCAAGCTCTAGTGTTATTTTTTACTATAATGATACTTATGCCTATACCAACATTACAGATATAAATCCCTTATGTTCATATACCTTGAACAACAACAATAAAATAACTGTTCAGATTCAATAAGAGCATTACTACCAAGGCAATATAATTTAATTTAGTAGCATCACTTTGCCAAATGATATCGTTCTGCTCAAACAAAATTGCTTCTGGTGACACAACTATGGTAATAATTGCTATAGAAAGGATAAGCACTTTTTGTGTATTTGATGTGCCTATACTCTTGTGTCTGTGGGTGAAAAGGGTGAGAATTCAAACTTTCCATAGCTCTTTGTATTTAAAAATGCATAACAGGGCAACTTCCACTTATGTGGCTCCTATGATATTGCTTGATGTGAAGACTGTAGAGAGCCTTTCCATTCTTTCCTGGGCATCCCAAGGAAATTTAAGTAGGGCTGCTTGGTGTCAAAAGGAACAGATACCCAGGTTTCTGTGCAACAGAATGATCCAGATTAGAGTTTTAAGAGTTTTCAACAATGTTGTTTTCAACAACATTAAAATACTAACAGAAGGGAAAGGGCTAACACGACACAGTGCTAATGATCAGCGCATCTGGTGCAGGCTGTGTGGAAGTTCTTACTTTATTCTTTGACTATTCTGTTGAGATTAAAACTTTTTAAATTAAAAAGCTGGTGCAGCTAGGCATGGTGGGACATAGCTGTAAACAGCGCTGTGGGAGGCTAAGGCATGAGGATCACAAGTTCAAGCTAAGGCCAGGCAACTTAGATTATAGGGTTTGGGGCCCTGCAATTGCTCACAGGGTTATATTCTGTTATTGGAAAGTTGGAAAAAATTTCACCCTAGACCAATATTTCTAGTTAATCTAAACTTTGAGAAGATATTATCTTTTACACTCTAAATATACTTTACTCCTAATAGAGTTGAATATGGATGGAAGAGGAGATAGGGCCCCACTCTGGTGTGAAACACTTCACTCTTTTACACAAGACAAAACAAAACAAAACAAAACAAACCCAACCTCTTTGTTCTTCTACTCCAGGTACCACTACCTCATCCTCCAGTCAGGAATGCCTGAGGCCTAGAGCCACCTGCAGGCAACTTTCAGCTCTGAGCTTCAGTTTCTTATCAGTAAAAACAAGAGGATGAAGATGAGTCTTAAGGAAAGAATGAAAATTACTATACATAAAAGCACTTTGAAAATAGGAGTAGGAAGTTAGGCATTGTTGGCACACACCTATAATGATAGCACTTTGGTAGCTGAAGCAGGGCGATTGCAAGTTCAAACCTGGTCTGGGAAATTTGGTAAGATCCTATCTCAAAATAAAAAAAAAAATAGGTTGGGGATATAAGTCACTCAGAAGGCCCTGGATTTGAGGGGAGAGGGGAAAAAAGAGTAGAAAATAAAATCACAATGTTTTAGGAAATGCTCAGAATTAAAACTATCATCTCCAAAGAACAAGAGTCTGATTCCAGGATTAAATAATGACTGAAAATGTGAATGTTACCAGAAGTAGAATGTCTAAAGGGTTTAATCAAATGCTATCTATCCTACTGAGAGGGTCAAGTTCATGGGAAAAATCCAGGGGAAAAAGCCAAGTAATGTTTTATGTGAAGCACAGACACTGTAGGTATTCATCAGCGGAAATTACACACAGAGAGGGCTACTCAAAGAAAGCTTTATTCCCCCTACTGCAAATATACAGAACTGAAAAGATATGGTAAAAGTGAACTATCTTTTGGGTTTCAATAACAATCAACAGCTCTGGAAGGCTATAATCTTGTTCTTAAAGTCTATACTTAAAATTAAATTCTAGATAAACCCATCTGACCACAAACTTTAGAAGTTGTGCAATGTTCTCTTCAGGCATTAAGTTCACAGTTCATTAAGAAAGACCTGAATCCCGGGCCAGAGGGCCAGTTAGCATTCTGGTGCCTTTAGGAGAACCTGGTGGTGAGAAATAAAAATCTACAAGCTGTCTGGGCAACATGGAAACCAAAGTTTATCAGCTGCCCAGGCAATGCCCGTCATTGTTCAGACTCCACAAACACTGAGTGGCTGCACTTGCAGTCCCTAGGGCACCTCAAGCTAAGAGTGTCCCTTGCAGGTGCTGCTCCCCAGCTCTGTCTGTGCCTCCTCCTCTGTTTTCTGACTCATGTGAAGCACGCCGGGCCTTGGAGACCATGCTGGCTCTTCCTGTCTTTCCTTCCCCTGGCTGTCCCCTAGCCTCTTGCTTCTGTATCGTGACCCTATGGCTCCATCAGGCTGCCCTCTATGGGACCCTTGTTCCCTACAGGAAAAAATCTGAGTTCCATGGGACAGCAATGAGGATCTTCCACTTTCCTCAACTCTGCTCTGATAGTCCAGGGTTCCAGGGTGCTCATCCCTTGGTTCCTAAGCATATGCTGCTCTTCACAGGCCTCTTGCACTGGGATAGCTCTCTCCAGCGTCAGCTCTTCCCTTGTCTGGATGACTGTTAGGCTCCTCCTCAGGTTCAGCTCACCTTTGCTCAAAAGTTAGAGGTGACCCCAACAACATCCACCATTTCCTGCTGAGCTGTGTTTTGTATTGACTGTAGGATGTCTCACTGACTCATTTGAGATTGTGCATTCAAGAAGAGCTCTTTGAAAATATTTACTGGACAATAACTGATCTTGATGTATTTTTCAATCTGTGAAGAACCAGTTCCAAAACAGATTTCCACAATGTGACCACCTCCACCCCCAGAATCATCTGGGCATTCTCTGAAGGAGAGGACCTCTATTTGTCCCCTGGAAGCTCTATTTGTTTAGCATGGCAGAGGTAGCCTGGGAAGGATCAGATGGCGATGTCATGGGGCAAAGATCTACAGGAGAGAGCAACGAAAGGACTGGACTCAAGAAATGGGGTTGTAAACTGGGTGTGATGGTGCACCCTATACTCTCAGCTACTCAGGTGGTTCATGAAGAAGGATCACAAATTCAAGCCCCACTAGAGTAATTTAGTGAGTTAGTGAGACCTTGTCTCAAAATTTTAAAAAGTTAAAAAAGTAGGGTATGTAGCTCAGTGTGAAAGCCCTGAATTCTATACCCAATGCCACAAAAAGAAGAAACGAAGGAAGGAAGGAAAGAAGGAAGGAAAGAAGGAAAGAAGGAAGGAAGGAAGGAAGGAAGGAAGGAAGGAAGGAAGGAAGGAAGGAAGGAAAGGCAACACTAGGGAACTTGAGAGTTGTGACAAGGAAATGACAGCCGTGGGAAAGGTCAAGGATGCTGCTATGCGCACAAGGCAGTCCCTTGTAGCACCATCACAAATGACCTGGCCTAAACCTCAGCAGTGCCATGGTGGAGGACCCCATCCTTGCCCCAGCCCTTTACCCCTTCCCTGTGTTACTTGTTCCCATTGTTATTTTTACAAAGTGATGCACAGATTATTGCTAGTATACAGTTGGGCTGACCTGGGACTCTAACAGTTGGGAATTTTTGTGGCTAGACAAACAATGCTCCTGCATTTTTGATGATTCTGGCATCATCTGTTGTGGTCATACACTCTTGCCTCAACAGAACATATAAAATTTCCGTATATTAAAATATCCCACCTTTCAACACTGTGAACTCAGGATGGAAAAAGTTGTTAATGACTAAATTGCCAGAGCTTTAGGCCTAAACTAGTCAGGATCCAGACATCAAATAATGTTGTTTGCTTGTTTGTTTGTTTTTTGAAGCAAGCTTTTGCTATGTAGCTCAAGCTGGCCGTGAACTCTATGTAACCCAGAGAGGTCTCAGCCTCCTGAGTGCTAGGATTATAGGCATGTACCATCACACTGAGTTCAAATAGCTACTTTCTATCATTGCTTATCTATATAGTTGCTCTTGGATACTGGCTCACATCCTAGCACAATCTAGTTGGTGTCGGGCTCTGGCCTGCAAATTTTCATTAGGACTCCTCTGCTAAGTAAAATGCTTATAGTTCTGTCTTTCTTAAAGAGGACTTCACAAGACTCAGACTTTACCTTGGTTCCTGCCTTGCTGCTGACTGTGAGCAAATGTCCTCAGGGTTTCCTGTGAAGGGAGGTGAGGGTACATGGCAGAGCTCTGACCAACTTTCAGAAAGACCTCTTAGAACCATCAGGATCCTTCCATCTGGGCGGAGGAGCCTCTCACAGCAATGGTACTGCGAATCACCAGGCATGACTGAGATATCGCCAGGTGGAAGGACACTCAAGGCCAGGCTAGGCCCCTGCCTGCCCTCTGCTCTGGTGGTGGGCCACTCGGAAGTGACTGCTTCCTTGAGCAGCTCCAATGACCTTCACAGCTGCTGACTGTCCTCAGGCTACCAGAGCCAGCGAGTGGCCGGCATGGTCCTTCTCCTATACCTCCCTGCTCCTATAGCTCACTATGAGCTGGCTCCAATCCTAAGGCAGAGGGCTCATCCTGCCCGGGTTGGAGGGTGTTTCCCAGCCTATTTTTCTACAATGCTGTCGCCAGGCTGGCTGGAGTCCTGCACTGTGCTGTAGAGCAAGGAATTTACTATTGGTAGGAATGTTACGTAATTCCTAAGGATTACAGTAATGTGTATTCACCCTCAATTTAATCACAAGTATAGCAGCCAAACACTAGATTACAGGCATCAGAAGTTGTTGATTGTTTACTGAAAAACAAGAGGGCACTACAATGCTGTCCAACAGTACATACTCATTAAGAGAGAAAAAGGAAGTTCTTTTAAATGTCCTGTTGCGTGTAATTTACTCTAATGAATGCCCACAGAGCATGCGTTTCATGTCAAGTACCAGCTAATTTTCCTTCGGCTCTTTCCCATGAACTTGCCACTGGGCCATAATTACTCAGCCTCAACATCACTGGAATTGCAGAAATCTTCTTTGGCAAACTGTGCTTTGCTGAATATACTTGTCCCTTGTCTCATTCCTGCAGCACTAAGCATAGGTACGTTTGGCTGGGTCAGCTCCTTACCCAGGCTTGGTCAGTCCTTCATGGGACACCATGCCTGGGACACATTGAGGGTCCTCTTGGCTGTTGTCCCTCCTCAACAACTTTCTTTCCTGAGTCCTGCTCCTGACCTCCAGAGGACACATGCTAGAAAAAAATAACTAGCAGCAAAGCCAAATTTGCATGCTTAGAGGCTTTAACACACAGTTCGGGGGATTATATTAACACCACCTTTGAAATGTGGGTTCTAAGTTTCATCAATGTTATCTACTCTAAAACATTACAGAACTGCTACTTCCTAGAATAGAAATTAATGTTCAGAATTTCTAACTGAATTGTTAAAATGCAAGGAGATGGTTCTCAAGGTGGGAATCATTCTCTGGTTATGTTGTAGGGTGGGCCTGTTCCTCCCTGGCAGAGGCTCCCTGGTGGTGGTAAACCTGTGACACACATGCCATGGGCAGTTCGTTATTACTGAAAGCCCTAAAAGGTTCACTATCACTGAGTCCTACACCCTGATAGCTTTCTTTTTCTTGTTCATAAGAATGTCTCTCTCCACCACATTATATGTATATTCTCGTATCTCTCATCTTTGTGAAAATCAAAACTGTCCATGACTCCACGTCCCCCTTCAGTCGTTGCTCCTATTTCTCCTTAATGGTTTGTCTTCAGTCTGTCTTATATTCCCCTTCCCCCACTCTTTCCCAAACCTGCACCAGCTGGGCACCAGAAAATGTGCTTGTTGGCTGGGTGTCCATGTGCAGGGCAAGGACTCTTCACTAGGATAAAGAGGAAAGCACATGGGGAGTCGGCTGCTGGCCTTGTTCTGTGCAGTATAAGACTCTAGGGTGCTCTGACTTTGGAGGTGATAGTGCACTTGTGTTTCTGTGTGTAATTTTTCCCATATTAAGGATGAAGACCCAGGGAGCACTAAGCTACATCCTTCTTGCTATTTTATTTTACAACAAGGCATTACACAGTAGCCCAGGCTGGCCTCAAACTTGCTATCTTTGTGCCTTAGTTCCCTGGGGTTCCAGGTGTACACTGCCATGCTCAGCTTGCACATGCTATGTTTTGGTCTGAGAATGTATATATTCTTGCCTGGCTTCAGGGGCCTCTATGGTGGGCCTAGGGTTCTGGGAACTGCACAGCATGTAGCACCTGGGATCAAACTTGGGTCCTTGCGCTTGCCAGGAAAGCGCTTAGACCTCCAAGCTATCTCCCCAGCCTGGTCTGAAAGTATTTTATTTGTGCTTGTTCTTTAATGTCAGTTACATAGATCAAGAGCTTTTTTTTTTATAACTGAAAAATTATGCATCTGTCTCATTATTGCAAATGAAGGAAACATGGTCACCATCTAATTGTATTCCTATGGAGATAGTTACCTTTCTTCTGGGCTACTTTTAAGGCGTTGTTTTCACTTTGTGATCTGATCTCACAATGGTGTGACTTAATGGTCATTTCTAATTATTTAGCTTGGGATTCCTTTAATTCCTACGTGATAATTTGAATCTTTTATCAATTCTGGACATTTTCTGTGTCTTGTTTACTTTTCTCTTATTGCTGGAATAAAATACTCTAGGCCCAACATTAAGGAAAGAAAGATTTATTTAGCTCACAGTCAGTGGAGGTTTTAGTTCATATTTAGCTGGCTCCAAGGCAGAGCGACACATGGAAGAGGGCAGCAGCCCATGGTGGTGGAAAATCAAAAAGCAAAGGAAGGAGCATCAGTTGTGGCTGCCACTAAGCCTCTCTCCCTTGCTTATACTGTGTGCAGATTACTCACCCTAGGGCAGGTGTAACACTCATACCCATAATCCAAGCATTGGACCATGAATTAACCACAAACTCTAGAAATCACTGATGACTGTATGAAACCACTGTTTGAGGGAACAACTAGACACAAACCATAACACTCAGTCTCAACTTTCCCAAAGGTAGAAATCTGAATTTTCCAGAAAATGACAGTCTCTCTCACTTCTTTGAACCATAGCTAATCTGCCTTCTAAGATATCATTGACTTTTAATTTCTGTGATGATCATTATTTTTAGAAGGACTATGTCTCTTTTTCCTGCTTTATTTAGTGTTTTAGTACTGTCATATTGTTTGCTTATGCCATTGATCCCCTCTTTTATTTCTTTAAACAGGTATCCCAGTGAGCATATTAATAGGCTCATTTTATATTCTGCAGGGACAATTCCAATATCTGCTCTCCGTGAGGCCCTAATTTGGAAGTTTCCTGTTGACTCTTGCTCATGGCAGATTGTTTAAGATTGTTGGCTCTTGTTCTACTTACCAGGCTTTATACATGTAATCTTTAAAGGTTTGCTTAAATATATAAATCTCCAGAAAAATTTAGCTTTATCTGCCACCAGGGGCCTTCAACCCAAGACCACTGTGAGTTCAAGTTTTCAGCTCTGCAATTCCTGGCAGTCAGGTGATTTAACTTCCTCCCCTGAGTCTATCCACAGGAAGTCTATGGATACACATTTTCAGAGGATTTATTATTTTTGTTTTTACATACACATGATGATAAGGCCCATGCAGGAAAGTTTCTTTGTCCAGATTTTTCAGGTGTCTAGAGACTTTGCAGTTTAAAAATTTTAAAGATGGCAAACATGACAGGGAATCTTATTTTCACTTCCTAAGTTGTGCTGGGTGCTGCAGAGATTGCTGGTATGTTGACTGTCTATTTGGAACAAAACAAACATCCAAATACAGGCTGCTAAACATACAGACCCACTCTTAGCCAAAATCAGTTGTCTCCTAGAAGAATGACTGGTATGAAGCTCTAGGTGTGCAGTTGTAGCACTACAACAGATGACCCAAGGGGCTGCCTGAGCATAGAGACCTTGGCTGCTGGGCAAATCTCTCCATTTCTAAAGGTCGTATTTACTTACAGAGCTCATTTTCAGGACCCGGCCCATTACCTTACAAGAGAGAAGTTGCTTCAGGAGTAGGGATGCAATGGGTTCTTGAGAACAGCTCCAGGTTACCTGGTGGACAGCTGATGTGGACAGGTGCTTAGATGTAGCAGTAGACCTTGGAGGGGATGAAGTTTTCAATACTTGTGTTCCCTTCAATTCAAAGTGGTCGTGTGTGTGTGTGTGTGTGTGTGTGTGTGTGTGTGTCTTTTCCATACCCCCTTCCCTTCAGCATTGGCAATAGCTTGGGCTATCAGAGTTTGGTTACCATATACCCCAAAATCCTAGTTCTGATACTTGTTACCAAGGACCAGACCAACTTTGAGATTCACCTGGTCTCTCTGTGTTTAGCTCTCCCAAAGAGAAAATGTGGAGAGTAATCATGCAGATGCCCTGTAAGCACAAAAAAAGACAGGACAGAGCACTGACATACTTCTTGGGACGAGTTAAACTCTCAAAATACATGAGCTTTCAGTGTTATGGGTGACAGAAAAAGGGAGCAGAAGGAAATATGACAAAAGGTTCTGGCTTCGCCTCACACTTCTTTGTTTGTCCTTCCTGCTTATTAATTCCTCAACCAAAGCACAGGATGTGAAGCTGTCCTCCTCCTGCTTATATCCTGGTTGTGACATTTGCTAGTTAAGTGACCTTAGAAAACTGTAAAGCTTTGAAAGTCTGATGAAAATAGCACATCTCTTGACCTGCTGCATAAAGGTTTGTGTCTTGCTCTGGTGGCTTTGGCGAGGTTCCATGGGAACTGTTTCGTCTCCAAGGGCTGTTGTGTCTAGCTGTTTACCTCATAACCCCATCCTGCAGCCTCCCCATTGCCTATCTTTGTCTTCCACAAGGGCTGGGGTGGGGATAGAAATGTGGGGGCCACTGTAACTAGTGAGCATTCCTGCTTGGCCACAAAAGATTTCTCAGTCTCTTTGTGCCTCGTTCTTCTTATTTCTAAAATGGCAATGATGTGGCACATAATTTTAAACACAATACAGGTGTGCCGGGAAGATCCACAAGGTGCTAAATCACCCAGACACTTTTTTTTTTTTTTTGTGGGACTGGGGTTTGAACTCACGACCTTGCACTTGCCAGTCAGGCACTTGTGCCATGGAGCTATCTCCCTGGCCCCACACCCAGACATTCTTAAAGAACACATTTACCAACACACATTCTTAGTCAATCACATTTGCTGTCTAGACTCTTTCTCCACCCACCCTTAAAGTTCTTTTTAAAAAGTCTCCAGATTTTCACTCTGACTGTGAGGGGCCTCTTATGGAAAACTGACTGCTGTCCCTCTTGGCAGTGGACCTTGATTTATATAAGTGCTTGTCTTTTTGGTACTCCTTACTTATTGGTAAAATTACTTTTGGCCCCACATGATCCCCCACTTCCCCCACCACGTTGTCTTTCAGGGCACCAGGGTCCTGGCAGGGGACAGCCTGAAAAATGGGGGTATATTTTGTCAGGAAGAGAATAATGGGGGGGGAGCAGGTCCCTGGGATGATAGGGTTCAGGGGACATTGGATCTAACATCAGATTCCTTAGAGCAAGCCAAGCCCAGTTAGCATCCTGAGGCAGAATGCCAGGTCTCTGGGCATAGAGCAGGGCAGAGCTAAGTGCAAAAGAGGAATGACCAGAGTAGAACCAGTGGGCACCGAACAAGTATTCACCAAATCTGGAGGCTCAGCCACCGTCGTGTAGGCAATATTGAAGCCTAACCCATCTATACTGGTGTGTCTTCAGGCCTTGCTCCTTTTCTCCCCTTTGTTGAACAGCTGCTGGAAAAGGCTGGGACTGTAGCTCTCAAGCTGGAGCATAAATCCAGATGACCATGTGTCTGACAAACAGTCATAGCACACACATAACCCTCCAGGGTCAGGGAGCTTTTGAAGCTAACTGAGTGTACTTTGCTCCTGATACTGGAGGGAGATGAAAGAGGAACGGCCAGGAATTCTTGGAATTCATACTCCCCCATCCTTAGCTCTGCCCTTTGCTGTCCTAATGGGCTCCTAGCTGGGCTCCTTGCTCCAGGATGACTCATTCTAGCAACATTACCTATCCCCCCCACTTACTTTCTTTCTTTCATTTGTTCTTTTTTCTCTCTCTTTCTTTCTTCTCTCTCTCTCTCTCTCTCTCTCTCTCTCTCTCTCTCTCTCTCTCTCTCTCTCTCT
>PVKN010005649.1:9582-30353 GCA_004027915.1 Capromys pilorides | reverse complement strand
ATATATCTTCCTGAGCTCTCTCTTCTAGGCCACTGGGCCTAAGTTCTTGTACAAGTACAACCCAGATTTTCATTAGCATGGCTTTGTGGTATATTTTAATATTGGATGGTTATCCCATCCTTTTCTCCAAAGGCTAATATTCAAAGACCTATATTCTTTTAGATTTTATGGTAAAACTTAATTTTCTCAAAAATGCCTAATTTCCATTGGGATTTCATTATATCTTTATACTACTGTCATTCCTTCAGACGTATGTAATATTTCCACTTTAGAAAGAAATCATCACCTACACCTTTATTAATGTTTTCAAATACTCCTTGTGGAGGTCCTATGTATTCTTGATTAAATTGCTTGTTAATTTGGCACGTGTTCCATACCTGTAATCTCAGGATTCTGGGAGGCTGAAGCAGGAGGATCTCAAATTTAACCGTTTGAGTCCCAGGGGGTATTGAAAAAACACTGTCGAAGAATCCCAAACAGTGCAACCGCGCTTTCTCTAATGAGTACGAAAAGACCCAAACAGCGTGATAGCGCTTGTTTTATTTTATGTCAAGAAATACCAAGCAGCGCGATAGCACTTTATTTTTCATCAATGAATCGGATAAAATGCTGTATTCCTATCTCGATGAACGAAGATCAGTTAAATATTGGTAAAAGGTAGCCTTTAACATAATCAACCGCATGATTTTAAATGCATACATAATCTACAAGGAAACAGTTAAGAGTAAAGCAATATCTCGGTGTACTTGCGTCAGTAAATCTGAGCGTGTGACTTCGACAATCGGTACTGCACCGTCAGTTGTCCACAATGTTCGAAATGTGCTGGGTTTTCTCGACATAAAATCTCAGCAGCACAATCGCGCTGCTTGGGACTCAAACGGTTAAGGTGCAACTGGGTAACTTAGAGATCCTCTCTCTCTAATTTTTAATTAGTGCTGGAGATATATACATATATAGCCCAACAATAGAGCATACCTGAGTTCCATGGTCAGTATTGAGGGGTAAAAAAAAGACTATTAATCTCATATGTTGAGTTTTCAATGCAGATGATCATACCACCTGTATAAAACAAAAACTTTACCTCATTTTTTTCCCCAATGCTCGCATTATTTGGCCCATTGAATTACATATGTAAATATCCAGCAATCCACTCAACTTCTCCCTGGGAAAGTCTAATAGGCATTTTGGGGAGTGTGACAGGACCGCAAACTTGTGATCCTCCTGCCTCAGCCTCCCACATGGGCATTTTGACCCTAAATGTCCAAAACAGAGCTTTCCACATCACTGTCTCCCTGTATCCTTGTCCAAATCTTCTTTCCAAGTCTGCCTTTTGCAGTAAATGCCAACCTTGTTCCTGCTCATATCAAGAATGAGCAAGCCTGAGCCCACGTCAGTGAATCGTGTAGCTCTGCCTTCCAGGAACCAGTACCAGGTTTGCCCCGTGGCTTGCTTTGGCACGCCTCCTCCAGCTACCAACTGTGACTTCCTCTGCTCACGTGTCCCAGGACTCAGCACAGTACCTGCCATCATGGCAGGCGCTGAATCAAGGAATGAATGGGTGGAGAGCTAAATGGTCACCACAGGCACTGACGGTCCTTTCGAAGGTAATGGTGGGCCAAATTAACCTGAAACCATGTCTCTAGCAGACATACACAGTAAGCACTATTGTTCCTATACATTGTGTTCCCTTCAACACAAATATATGTAGGAAAAAACCCCATGCTCGTCAGGGGCTGCCATCAATGACTTCCACAATTAGTACACAGTCACACTGAAAAAGATAGAAAAGCAGGTCCCAAGAAGGCAGCAGAGACGGCAGTGAAGGCAAAGGGCACAGAAGGGATGAAAATCAGGCAATCCAAGTTATCCAAGCCGGGCGTGGTGGCACACACCTGTAATCTCACCACTTGGGAGGCTGAGGCAAGAGGAACACTAGGAGTTCGAGACCAGCCTGCACTATAGTGAGACCCTGGCTCGGGAAAGAAAATAAAAAGAGTATAAGAGATAATGTGGAAGATACGGGTAGTCCTGGAAATTTCATTCCTGCAAGGAAGAGCTTCATTTAACTCGCACTTCAGGGTAGACTATTACAGAAGTGGTGCCTAGTTTATCCAGTCTTGAACCGAGCCAGCAGCAGTGTGGTCCAGAGCTAATGCAGAGTGCTGTCACCTCGGTGGGATGTGAAAACACAGATTACAGTACACAATCCAAACCCAGGACGGCAGAAATCTGTCTTCCTCCCTTTTTGTTTCTTTCCTACTTGACACAGTGATGTAGCTCAGGCTGGCCTTGAACTCATGACAGTCCTCCTGCCTCACAGCCTCCCGAAGGCTGGGGATAGAGGCAACAGCCACCACGCCCAGTAAGAAATAAGTTCCTAAACATGATATTGTTGAGATGCTAGAAATACTTAAATGACTCATGAACTGTAGGATACTTGGAAGCTAATTTTAAATGCCTGAAGGAAGTTGAAATTAGGTAATTTTACAATGTTTGTAGAGAAAATCATAAAAATGTAAATATTTTGATTAAATTTATAAGCTTTAATTTTTTCTCTTAGTGTCTGAATATTTAAGGAGATTCCATCAGAGTTTAAGTTTTGTCTATTAACTCTGGAAATGTCTTGCACATAAAGTGCTAAATATGTGGCTGAATTTGAAATATCTAAGGCAATTAGGCTAAGCATGTAAGCAACTTTTACTGCTTAACCTGTGAAGTTGCGAGCTAATGGGCTATGGATCAAAGATTATGCAAAATTGTTCTTGTATGTAACATCAACTAGTTTGTTGTTATAGAAATAAGATTTGTACCTGGACATAGTGGCATAATGCCTGTAGTCCCAGCACTAAGAAAGCTGGCACAGGAGGGCCGCTATGAATTTGAAACCAGACTGGGCAACTAGCAAAATCCTGTCTCAAAAATAATAAATGAATAAAATAATTTAAAAATTAAGATTTATACATTGATCTTAAAGACACAAACCAGATTTTTTCATGTATAACTTTAATAAAACTAAGACATTATTTAAAACATCAGTAACGATAAGTGCCCCTTTCAGTGGACAGATACCCTGGCCAAATGCTGAGCCCCAGGACAGCAACGGCTCATCAGTCTGGGCCTGGAAACTCCTCCCCAGCACCTCTGGAAGCCGACACACAAGGGACACAAGGGAGGACACATACATGGGAGTCAGGGCTTGTTCCTCACCTGCGAGGGGGAGGGGAGCGCAGCAGTGAGAGGCAAGAAGGGAGCCCTCGGCCGGGCCAGGGCAGGAAGAGCGCCCTGGACACTGGTGTCTGCAGCCGGCAGATGAAGGGCCCAGGCCCAGCCCTGCAGTTTCCCGCGAGGCGGTAGAAGAGGCTGTGGTGGGCAGCTGCCCTTCCTGCTGACCTATGAATGAAGCCCAGACGGGACTCTGCTGAGCTCCCGCCCTAGAGTGTGAGTTTTAAAAACATTCTAGGTTTGATAGAGGATTTTGACAAAGGCACAAAGTCGGAGAACTATCCCTCCACCGAGGCCACAGAACAGCAGCAGCACCCCCAGAATGGCCTCAGGTTCACCGTGATCACCCTCAGGCCCAGCAACCACGCCCTGTCCTCCACCCTGGTCGGCCTCTTCCAGAATCCGCCACAGAAGGACGGCTCTGCCAAGGAAGGCCTTCCGCGCCTGGCTCCCCCTGTGCACAGCGCTCCGGAGCGGCACTGCGTCAGCAGCCTGAGGAACAACACTGAGGCGGCTGCTCGTCCACCCCAGCCCTGGCCCTCAGGGCCACTGGACAGCACCTGCTGGCCCTCTGTGGGCTTTTGAAGGTTTTACCACAGTGTTTCTAACACATTAAAATGTAACCATTTTTCATATTTTCTTCCTGTAATTTTTTGAATCTTCAGAATTTCTGACGTTTGCTTTTACAGTCTGTGATTCCTCACTAATTATCATAAGCCGATATAACTTAAAGCAAAAATTGACTTTAACAACTAATGAAGTTCACAGTAGTGTACATTTTAAGACATTTAATTCTATTTATTAAGATTTATTTTCAATTTTGTTAGAGTCATCACATTTTCCTTTTGAGGTCTCAAACATTTCTATTAGGACTTTGGGGGGTGCCCCAAGTGCCTGATAGAGCTGTGCAAGAACCCCATGACTGATGTCACTGCAGTTCTACTCTGCACTGGTATTGGGAGCGGGTGGAAGACTCCTTTCTCAGCATCAGAACAGTGCCCTTTATTAAAAAAAAAAAAAAAAAAAAAAAGAAAGAAAAGCAGCTGTGTGGCACAGTAATTCAATTTTACCACACGTACATCTAGTCCAAAAATGTATGTGCAGTTGTTAATTGCAGCACTATTTAAATAAACAATCCAGAGTCTATCAAGAAAGAATTGCTTCAACTGTGATATACCACACAGTGGAGTACCATGCAGCCATGAAAAAGGGGTGAGGTAGATCCGTATAGTATATACCAACACAGTAAGATTTTCACAATTAAGTGAAAAACATAAGTTTCAGAAAGGGAACATTAAGTCTTATTATATTTCCATTACCATGAAAATTATTGTAATTTTAAGATTAGTAAATGCAACAACAAAAAAGGGGAGGGTATAGACCAAATTTTAACAATGGTTACCTCCAAAGACAGCAAGCCTTTATCAGTTGTGTGTACACAGGATTATTGGCTGGGGGTGGTAGCATATGCCTGTAATCACAACACTCTGAAAGGCAGGAGGATTGCACGTTGTAGGTCAGCATGGGTAACCTGGTGAGACCTGGTCTCAAAAAAAAAATTTTTTTTTTAAAGGCAATGTAACAGTGCAAAGGCTCTGGGCTCAGCCCTCAGTACAACGGAGAAGCAGGGAGCAGGGTTATTACTTTGGTCATCAGGAAAGTGCAACAAATATTAAGACACCAAAATAGAAACAGGACTATGAGACACTGACCTGGATCTGTAAGCATGCTGTCAATGAGCTAGGTCATCCTTGCGTTAGCAGGCTCTTGTCCCCTTCTCTCAACGTCAGAACAACCTAAGCAATTCCCTTTCTATCTACAGTTACTCCCCAGCCCAATCATAGCCATTCACAAAATCCGAGATATTTGATACATTCCAGAGACTTCTAAAAAAGGCTTCCACATTGGAACATTAAAGAGAGCCATGGACAAAGAGCAGGAGGGGAAGCCGAGGTGGAAGCCAACATTCCAGTTTCTCCAGGATATCAGGAATCTCTAGGTCTGTCCTCTGCTGAGTCTGGTGAGACTCCTTGGGAGAGCATGTGAAATCAACAGGTCCACGCAGAGGTAATACATTCGTGCTGTTAGATAAACGCGCACACACACTAACGAGGTGTTCTGAAGCCACACAAGAGACACTCGTAAGGCCTTGAGTCAAAAAGAGCCTCACAAGGCAAACAACTGAAGCTAGGTTGGTGGCCGACGAGCCAGAAAATCTATCAGCTCGGGCCCGTGGCCCAAAGTCTTCTGCTGGTGGCCTGTGTGTCCTTACTCACTGGTGTTGGCTTTAAGGTCCCATACCCGAGGAGCTACTTAGATCCAAGAGAAGCCGCTCCAAAGGACACGAGGATCCAAGGTGCCTCTCTGCTGTCCCCCATCATCACTCCAAAACCGAGTGTCCATGCTTGGTTCAGCATTCAGAGTAAGCCGCAGACGGGAGTGTTGTGGAGGGCAGGTGGCCATCATGGAGACCGGGCTGGCGCCCCAAGCAGCCACTAGGGCATCCAGATCTGCCCCCGGGTGGTGGTTGCCAGGTCCACTTTTCCTAGATAGCTTTCCTGGGAGGCGAGGACCGAGGAAGCTGGTGAAGCCTCATTTATAGAGCTGGTTTTGTTTCAACAAATACAAGTATTGCTTCTGTTGCAGCCACTTCTCCTAGTTCCTGGGACTGTCAGAACACGAGTCCCGCCCCTGCTGTGGGTCGGTAGACTCCCACGGACCTCCAGGACAGTTCTCAGAAGTGTGTTGGGAGGCATTAGGAGATGGGATAAAATGTTGCAACAAGAGCAAAGGGATAGCAAAGAAAGGGCTAAGGGATCTTTCCTGAGCTTACTAGAGGTGGCATTGATCGACAATTGCTGGGCCACCATACCTGCCTGGAAGAAAGGCAACTGACGGACATGTGGCCAAGGTCAGGCCTGGCTTCCTGGGCCACGGAGTACCTGAACTCTCCGCTGTGTGCCCCACTCACTCTCCACCTCTTGCATACCTTGCCTCTGCAGACAGAGCTCCTCCACCCTGGCCCCCCCTCACCTGCTTTCTTCTGGTTCAAACTTGGCACTTGTGGATCACTCAGTCCTCTGTGGCCACAGGTCTCGCTTAATGGCCCCTTCCATACTGAAAACTCTCCATACATTTCTTTTAAAACCTTTTATTCATAATATATACTTTTAAAATAATATGTAACTGCCCGTCATGCTATATATCACCCCCTTACCCCCACTGGAGTCTGGTCAACTAGTGGTTTGCTGGAAAAAACAGGTGGCCACTGACCAGTCAAGGGACGCAGGGAGCAACAGTAACCAACAACCATTTGCATACCCTTCACATTTCCCATGCTTTCTGGGTCAGGAGGAAGTCAACAGGAAGCCAAAGGCATGTGAACCTTTTACATTCGGAAGTAAGGTTTGGTACAGTAGTGGGCTGCCCTTCAGTTGGTCTAGTTCATGCTCGCCAAACCTGCCACCGTTTTGTGTCTGCTCACGGAACGTGATCTCTCTACACACGTTAAGACGTTTGATTTGGTTCTTGTTCTGCTTATGGAAAAGTGGGAGGAACCGCAACAGACCTGGAGAGAGATGGGAGGAGGGGAAAGACGGCATTAATCAATCTGAGCCAGAGTGAGGGGCAGGCCTCTGCCTGTGCAGGGCTTCCTTCTCTTGGAAGAGGGCCGGGGTTAGAACGCCAGCTCGCCTTTTTCATGCCACTCTGGGAACACCTAGTGAGGACTGCCTCTGGTTGGACTGACCTCACCCTGCTCTCTGACCACAGCAAAGGCGGCTTGTCGTCCAGCCTTCTGGAGAGAACAGGAACCTTCAGGACGGCATCAATGACCCTGTCCCTTGGACCCAGGATGCTGGTGGACAGCCTCAAAGCCTTGTGATGCCTCCACATAAGCCAAGTCACAGGTTCGGCAATCCAATTCTAGATCCCCTTCAAACCTGATCTGATGCACTGAGGACATCTGGGGCCAAAGAACCAGTAGACTTGGTATTTCTTCAGCAAAAAGGCCAAGCCCATTAACAGAGCAACAAATAAGCTCAAATATATTTAACTCTCAGCTGGAAACAGCTGTCTCTAGGTACTCACGGCTGAAAACCTCATCTTCCTTCCTTGTTCAGCACAGGAAAGTAGGTGGTGAGATGCCTGATGCAGACTGCTACAAGCATCTCCTGGGACACCACCACAATGCTCAAAGTACTTGGCACCTGGGAAGCTGCCACACACACTCACTTCATAGAAATTTTCTTTGGGTAAAGGAAGAGTTCCACTGCTTAGTATCTGAAAAGGTTGCATGTGCATGTTAAGAATGACCATGTTTGCCTTTAAGAACTTCATCTGATTCCCAAGGGTCCAATTCTAGTGATAGATGTGAGAAACAAAAAAAGGCACAGCATTGAAAACACCATCTGCCAAACAGCATGTGCCCTCATACTGCAAGGAGTGGCAGTGAGAAGTCTCACAAAGGCCAAGGGCCAGGCTATAAAGTTGAAGGCATGCAACAAAACATATCAACCCCAAGAAGCAGGTGTTTAAGTGGTACAATGCATAAAAAAGCGCCATTCCACCACGATACTTCCAATCCCACCTGTGCTAGTCTTCACACCAAGGCAGACTTACAGCTACCGCATACATCTTTGCAGGTCACGATTTATCCCCCACATCCCCCAAGAGACAGGAAATACAAGTTAAGGTCCTCATAGCAATGGTTCATCTCCCACTTGGGAAGGCTAGGCACTGTCAACATTTTTATTTAGGAAAACATGATTAACATGGCATTCTTTTTCACTCTAAGGGCAGCAGCACACGAATCACATATCAGTCATCCAGGGATACAAAGAAGTGGCCAACTGTATCTGAAGCAGTCACAATGTAAGAAGCATAACCCCAGCAGTGTTGCTTTTCTGCAAACAGAAGGTTCCAGGGTTCCTGAAGATTATCCAAGCTTTGACTGGATGTCAAGGTTTCTGTCCCAAATTTAAGTTACCATTTACACCAAGAAAAGCCAGCAAGTGAAAAACTGTTAATTTATTGATTCAAAGTTTTTTTTTTTTTTAAACAATCCCCAATACATGCAGTTCAGGGTTAAGTATCACATTTGTAGCACATTGTTTAAGTCTTGACATAAAAGTATGTATCATCTGTATAATTCCATCACATCTTTTTCCCCCAGCCTCTACAATACCTGTTTGGGGTAGTTCATTAACACTCACATAGCTCAAAAGCATGTTATTACTGGTTTCCTTGCCACCTCCCCTCAGCTACCCCATCTAGGTGTTATGTTTTTAAAGGCAGGACATTCACTTTCAATTTATTAAACTCACTGACAAACTAGGGCTCACAGTGTGCTCACCAAGACCCTACTTCTGCCATCAGAGGGTTTTACCTACACTTTGGCTGTGGCGCTCATCAGCTATCATCCACTCCCTTATTTGCAGGGGGGATTCTGTTCCTTTGGAATGCTCAGGCAGTAACACAGGTTTCTGAACAAACCTTTGAATCTGAACTGGCATTAAAGGAAACTGTTAACTAGGCTCTTTTAGATTTATTTCAATGCATATATAAAAATTCTTCCAAGTCTGTCTCCCAAAGCAGCTCTGCTTCCATTCACATCTACGCAGCACCTGGGAGAACCTAAGCCATTTCCCTGAGTAGGCACAGACTGTGAGACACTCAGCACCAGCTCTCTCTCTGGGACTCAGCACCTGACTTGAGAGGAACACCTTTCCAAGGGTTGTGGGAGCCAAGCCAGGGGGCAATGTCTTCCCCAAAGCTTGCTCTGGAACAGGAACTTAAGTGTCTGCTCCTTTCATCCTCTCAAGAAGCATGCTTCCTCCTTAAGATCTACCTTAGGTCATTTTCCTTATTGGCTCCTCTTTTACCTGCCCCTCCCCTAGCTGCTCTCCAAGTCCCCAAGATTCCGAGCTCTTCTGTCTCCTGTGGTCAGTCAGATGAGACTACCTTCCTCTCTGCAAGGGACAACACAAGCTGTAAGCCTGGAGCAGTGACGAATCCAAATTGCACAGGCACTTCACTAACTAGTAAAAAGCCCAGGAACACCTGCTCCACGCCACGTACTTAAAGGCTTCTTCCACCAGCTGCCCACAGGGATGGGATAGTAACGAGATCAGCTGATAGGAACCTGAATAAAGTGCGGCCACCAAGACCCAGAGGGAGGAAATGTCACTTAGCGCTTCATTAGCACCATCTCCCATGGGGTTTCTCAGCTGAAGCGCCCTTTCAGTCACACACACTCATGGCCGCCAGTGATGACAAGTATCTGGACTCAGCACAGGAAGCGTCTGCTCTCATCCTCCCAGGTCTATGCTCCTGAACACAGGCAGTACCTGAGATGGCATATAACACTACCCTGTTCCCCATGTTTTTTGCTTTTCTTTAGGAAATAATTCAGTCCTTGTCATAGGCACTTTTAACCTGTTATAAGGTATGAAGCAAATAAATGCAAAGTACTGAGATGAGTTTAAGAATGAATATGCTAACTGAAAAGGATATTGGGTAGGTAAATTTATCTTACTTAGTCTAAACATAAGGCTAAACTTCCACTCCTACACACATGCACATAGACACACACTACACACACCTTTTAGGAACTTTCCAAGACCATCTCCCAACCCAGGTAAACACTTGGGAGAAATTTCAGGGTTTCGAGAAAGGTCCATTCGGACACAAGGTATTCAGAGATAAGTGAAAGAAAAGGTCTCAACTAGACTCACTTCAGTTTGGGAAAGAACAGTCTAGGTGTCAAGTTCAGTCCCAGAGGAAGTGAGCACTTTAAACCCAAGTCTAAGGCATGAAGAGAGGTAAAGTATAGGTGTTGTGAAAGTAAACCATGTGCTTACAAGGGAAGGATTACTGGGTCACAGATGCAGCTACAGACCCAAGGGCAGGCAAGTCAGCTGGGAAGGCCAAAGAGGAGTGAACGCTTACTGCCTGACTTTTCTAGATGCTTTTATTGCCACTGGGGTACCCAAGGGAAAGAAGTAGGGTTACTGCTTACGTAAGACATTCCAGTAGGCCAGCCAGGCATGAGAGAGAAAGAGAGAGCGAGCGCAAAACAAAAGGCAGAGGGGAAGAGGTGAGAGTGGGCTTGGGGGACCAGAGAGATAGCTCAGCAGACTAAGCACCTCCTTAGGCAAGCTCAGGGACTGGGGTTCAATCGCCAGTACCACATGCCGTGTGGGCCCTGCCCCTGGGGGAACTTGAGCCAGTCACCAGAGTCCGGGCTTCATGGCACATGCCTGTAATCTCAGCACTGGGTAGGCTAAAAACAGGAGGATCACTATGAGTCTGAGCTACATAGTGAGATCCTGTATGAAATACATAAATTAAAAGAAAAGAAAGGGCTTGGGGGTTGGAGCACAAGAAAGACACAGTAGCACATCTCCCTGATAATTAATACTTTAGGCTGCCTTAAGGGCATTTTGAAGGCATGTGATAATCTGAAACACTGAGTTTTGCTGCCTGACATATTGATACAGGTTCAGCTGACAATTCACATGTTTTTGATTTTCAGGTAGAATAAATGTACATATCAAGATATAGAATGTGCAACGCAGGTAGGCAGTATTAGAATGAGAACCTTAACTGAATGTATTTCCTGGCCTTAGGATCTTAATCTATAAATTCAACTCTATGAGAAGAGTTTCATTTGCATTTTAAGTTTCTACCAACCAAACAATGAAAATACAATCTATTTAAAGATAGGACCTACTACCAATATCAATATGATTTTATTAGAATATGGAATGTAAACAGATACTTCAAACAAACACTCTAATCTTTAAAAAAAAATGGCATTATTAAATAGTGAATAAAGAAATCCTAAGTGTGATATGGTGGTAAACTCCTCTAGCTTAGCCTAGGCATGTTAGGTCCCCTGAGCTGAAGCAACAGCTCTGTAGCTGGGGAGACGGGGACTAACAGCAAATCGTGTTGTTGATGAGTCCCAAAAACAAAATTAGCCCTATTCTCTCTCTTTTAAAAATAAAATCTAGCTTTCTTTGCTAACGTCAAGGTTAGCACAGCAGATCCAAGGCTGTCACATTTGCCCTAGGAGGTCTACTTGTATCACTGGTCCCTGTATTTTTCTCTCGTCTCTTACTTCTCTCCTATTAGTTATGAGATGGCCTTGCCCATACTCGCTACTTGCATTTGAAAAAAAGACTTATCTTTCCCTTCTTATGTCACATAGCAGAGCTCAAAATGCTTATTACCCTGATTATATCAGAAATTATCATGTGTGTATAAAGGGCATACAGGCAGTGATACTTGTCCCCCAAGTAAATCTTTCTTGAATGAATCCTAATAGGATGTTTTCTCCCTCTTCCGCCTGCCTGAAAACTGACTTGCCAGCTTTAGTTATGGTTGTGAATAAAAAGGTCGCTGTTTCAGAGAGATGCATTAAAATAGGTGCACATACAAGGATGTGCTGGGAAATGCTGAGGTTTTCCTTAGAAGACTGCCCCTACCCTCCAAAAATAGGCTAAATGAAAAAACCCAACAAGATTCTGTAGTTAGGCAAGTCGACAGAGGTCATAGTGAGCTCCAAGTTATGCACATAGCAAGGACTTTCTGATGAGACCGATGGACCTGTTCGTGGCATCTCATGGTTTCAAGTGATGACTCCTGACAACAAAGAAGACTCTGTGAAAGTGACTGCAGTTTGCTTCCAAAGGAAAACATTTAGAGGGAAGCTGCAGGGATGAGGTACATTTCCTGGAGAGCTCATGTCATAAAAAAATACATAGAACATGAATTTGTAAAAGAGCTTAAAAAAAAAAATACTGTCACTGTTTTAATATCTTTTTCATAAATGAGGCTGGTGTGTCAGTACAGATTGCTGACATTTTACTAAAACTTGAGCCTGAATTTTCATCAAAGGAAACCAGACCACAATGGAATAGATAGGAAGTCAGATATTCAGAGCTTGTTGACCGAACGCGTTAATTCAACAGTGGTGTCCTATTAAACGAAGAAAAATGTACAACAACTCCGAGTTTCTCATCTCCCATGCATTCCAAAGGGAGAGTCCCCTCAAATCCTGAACTATATGCATCATCACACTGCACAACTGCAGCTCCCTGGAGACTAGTACTGGGGAGTTTCTTTTGACAGACTTTTAGGTCTTTACTCTTCTTGCCTTAGAAGGAATGATTGGAATTTCTTTTTATCACACTGTAGTTTCCTTCAAGATTTGTGTTTGGTGGTTGGTTTTATTGGCAAGCATCAATGCTGCATTACCCGTCGCCTTCCAGTCTTCATCGCGCTGCTGTGAGACCACTGGAAAGTACAGCATTCTCTGCACAAGGCTGGGACTGTTCCTTCACTACAGGGTCTGCAAGAAGCAGGGAGAGTTGCCATGTCAGAGCTGTGAGTACAGATCACCAAGAGCAACCCACCTTGCCAGGCTCGGCAAGCCAGTGTCAAGGGGTGACAGAGGGGAACAGAAAATACAGAGTGCAGGTCATATAAAAAACTAGACACTGGAAAAAGACCAAAGAAACTGTTCTTGTAGTCAACTCTCCTTTCACAGAGCAGACTCAACTGCCAAGAGGCATAGAAACCTTAACTGTCCACTGCTTAAAATTCCCATGAACTTTATGTGTTATTTTCTTGAATAGCCCTGTAGCCAATCCCTAATTTCGTTCAAGCAGGTGCAACAATAAATACTTCAGAGGAAAAGGTGAACAAGATCAGTCAAGACAAGGTTATCAATTTTAAGCAACAAAATTTTTTAAATTGAATTGTGCTAGGTATTCAGAAAAGTAGTCAGACCATAAAGCACATACAATAAACATCAGTATTTTTAACCTGATTTACTCTGAAGGATAAGAAAAGCTTTCTGTATAGTAAAAAGGATGTCTGAGTTTCACTTGTCTAGGGTCCAAAAAGAAAAATAAGACCTTTCACACTGGCTGTCTCCTCATGTTGTGGCCCTAGATTCAAGCAATGTTATCTTCAGGGAAGACTTAGACTTGAGGGGAGTGGACAGGGTGACAAAAGCACACTGCTCTAAAAGAAGGGAATATACTTCCCTATTCTCTAGCTTCCTCTCTGACTGGATTAAATCTTTTCACATAGCAAAAAATGTATCTGAAACATCCTTTCCTTGGTGGGAAGAATTGTATATACACAGAGCCACAACAAAGCACCCTGACTAAATACACACATATATTTCTGAAATGTACTAAGTGGTCCAAATGAGTCCCACTGAGGTCTTTCCTGCCTTCAAATGACTCTTATTTACTGCCTTCTTTAGAAATATGTGGTTGTCTTATTCCTTTTAGCCCATTAGCTTTGTTGAGAAATAACCTTTGACTGTTTCCACACAAATATATGTATTTGAAAACACAGTTTAAATTCTCATGATCTATGGGTTGAGGTGACAGTAGTTAAATGGACTGAATCCAAAGGATCTACACTTGGTGAATAAGCAATACCTTTGGGGATCAAGAAACTGCTTTGTCCAGGCTACGGCGGCACACACCTGTCACCCCAGCTGTTTAGGAAGCTAAAGTAGGACGGCTATGAGTCTGAGGCCTCACAAAGATCTCACAGAGATCTTTCCTCAACATTAAAAGAATAAAAAGGGCTGAGAAGGTAGCTAAATGGTAGAATGTTTCTGAGTTTGATTCTCAATAAAGGGAAAAAAAGAAAAAAAAAAATCTTATCTCAATGTTTTAGAATAAACACAGGCAAATCCAAGAATGATCCTCTCCAAATATCTAGAATTCACTTGACTAGCTTGAAAAATAAAGGGTAAATGATTTTTTTTCCTATAATAAACATATTCATTGAAAATAGCCCTGGAGACTTACAAAAGTACGGGTGTTCCATGGCCTCTTTGGCAGTCAGTCTCTGTTGATGGTCATAGCGCAGAAGTTTGTCCAGAAGATCTAGGGCCTCAGGGCTGACGAGGTGTCTGTTCTCACTATGAATGAAGTTTTCCCAGCGTTTCCTTGAATGCCTGAGAAGAAAGTGAAGCATTAATATTCTGAGACTAAATCTAATTAAGGCCAAAGTCAACACAATTTTAGAAAAGAAAAAAAAAAAAAAAAAAAAAAAAAAAAAAATACTGTACTGATAAGCTCAGTATCATTCTCATTGGTGTCTACCCTATTCCTCATTGCTACAACATCCTGAGGAAAAAAATTATATTCCTGACTAGATAAGCAGAATTAGTTAAGACATCTATATCTGCCTTAGAATTTGCATTACTTTCCTAGATTATTTTTTAATGCCTTGGGCTTTCTGTTAAATCTGGGTGAGGCACGGTGGTACTAATTTTTGTTGGTCAGCAGATACATTAGGAAGGCTGGCCTCAGAAACATGGTAGTTTCATAGAATACATCTGTATTTTTTTTTTTTTTCTTTTGGTACCCAGGATTGAACTCAGGGCCCTGCGCTTACGAGGCAAGTGTTTATTCTACTGAGCTCATAGAACACATCTGAAAATTGTCAGCCAAGCATTCCTTTTAACCTATTGAACTGTGCCTGAAAATTCAATTTACCTTAATACTTGTTACTTTACAAAAGATCCATTAGAGAAAAAGAAACCATTAACTTCATATTGAAAGAACTATAACTTTCCAGGACTTGCCTTTAAAATAAGTACATGCTATACCCAATTTTTCTTTTAACACTCCATTTTTCTTTTTTTCTTTTTTTTTTAATGTATATGGTATAGGCTCTCACTAGGCAGTTCAGACTCATAGTGATTTTCCTGTTTTCAGTCTCCCCAGTGCTGAGATTACAGGTATGTGCCACCAATCCTGGTCTCAGTGGCCAGCTCAACAAGCCTGGGCGGTTGGGGCTGGCATGGTATGTGGTACCAAGGATTGAACCCAGGTCCCTGTGCTTGCCTAAGCAGGTTTTTAGTCCAAGAGCTATCTTGCAGGTTCTTCGATTTTGTTTTCCATTGTGTACTGATAGATTACTTTAAGCAGAAATAAAATGACTAGAGGGGAATACACGTAAATATCTAAATATCTCACAGTAACTTAAAGAAAGTCACATAGAAAAAAAGAATACATCAGTTTGCTGACTATAAAGAGGTAGGAATGCGATTTTGGCTAACTTTCCCACTCGAGGTAAAGCAAAGTCCTCATTCTCTCTTACTTACTGTCCCAAGATATCGTTGAAGTGTGGATCTAGGTCTATGTGATATTTCTTCAGATAGCCATACAGCTCATCTGTACCCAGAACCTTGGCAATGCGAACAAGCTGAAACACAGAACAAACTGACCAAATTACTGAGCACAGAAGTCATTGTAAGCCTGAGGCTGCTGGAATCAGAAGACTCCACACCACTGAGTCTCCAGGAATGAGAGAGAGGACCAAGTCTAGGATGGGGAGAGGTATTCCAGAACACTGAGGTTCACATGAATGCAACATTTCAAACTGCCTTTAATGGGATAACCTAAGTAGGACAATAATCTGGAAGCCAACAATTAGAGTCACAATCTAATGATCAGAACCTAGTTTTATTAGACAAGCAAGAGTTTAAGGTAAGCATACATAGTATTATTTATTTCTATATCTTTAGGGACCTCATGACCACAGACAAAATTCTGCAAAAATGTTTTCCTTAAAGAAAAGCTATGTACGGACAATGAATGACATCTGGTGGCTAAAGAAGAGAGTATGCCTTTCTAAACATGATATTTTCTTGGCAATCATCTCCAAATAAGTAAGAGCTACATAGTACGTGCTCACCTGGTCATAGTTGTCTTGCCCATGAAAAAAGGGTTCCTTGCGAAAGATCATGCTTGCTAACATACAGCCCAAACTCCACATGTCCAAGCTGTAATCATACATCTGGAGAGACAAGGGACTCAGTCAAGGGTGTTACAAACCCAGTTTTCTTTTTCTGTGGTGCTTGGGATCAAATCCAGCGTATGGTACATGCCATGACTGAGCTTAACCCAAGCCCGGAAACCCACTTTTTTTCTTTGTGTTTCTAGCCTTCATTTGACCTCTGCAAGTAGACATTTTAGAATTAAAAGTGACCCCTCGCACCAAAAAAATGTAGCTGAAAAAAACCCTGCAATTAGTATTCTGAGGGAGAATAATGATTAGATTTTGAATGTACCCAAACTAACTAGATAAGCAGCACACTAAGGTGTAAAAAATAACCCAGAACTCCCTTTCTACCAAGTTCACCTGATAGTCCACAAGGAGCTCTGGTCCCTTGAAGTACCTCGAGGCTACGCGAACATTGTACTCCTGAGCAGGATGATAGAATTCTGCCAAGCCCCAATCTATCAGGCGCAGCTATAAACATGAAGAAAAAAAAAGCATGTGAAAGAAGTGTTTCAGATTCCTCTGCCTAGGAAAGGCCACATCACAATTCTGGTAACGATTATACATGGCCAAACAAAACCTAGGAGGTGTACTGGCTAAAAAATTATACTTCAGCAATTGCATCAGAGGCCATTTCTGGAGCAGAGCACTCAGAACTTTTTTTTTTTAATTTATTTATTTATTTGTTTGTTTGCTTGTTGTGTTTGTTTGTTTCTTTATTCATTTTGTGGCTGGCTCAGCCTGCCCTGGTGGTGGCGCTGGCGCAGCATGTGGTGCCGGGGATCGAACTGCAGTCCCCGCAGTTGCCTGAGCCCTCCTAAGCAGGCGCTTTAGACCACTGAACCATCTCGCCGGCCCCAGAACTTGTTTTTTAATTTGAATTATCCTGGTTTATCACTCTCTATACACCAATAAAGTACAATCTTTTTTGTTCTGCCCACATACCATTTCCATGTGTAACATATTCCCATTACAGTTTTCATTATAAGCTCCAGGCGTAACTAAAAAGGGCAAGGGACACACATCCCTCTCTAGGACCAAAGTACTGCTCTATTCCGCCATTAACCTAATACTGGTGGATCCATTTATTCACCAATTAGGGACAACCAGAGCTGGATAGCAAAATTAGGAGGGACTCAACTGAACTTTTAAGGCCAGGCAGATTGGTGTAAGGGTCATTAAGTGAAGCAGATCTTTCTGAGGCCCTTGGGAAAATTAAGATCAAAATAAAACAAGTGACTACAGGTGGGATTGTCTGTCCATTTTCCTTGCAAAAACCAACACTGGAGACTGAGGAATAGTAACAAATCTGCTAAGGGAAACAGCGTGGTGTTCAGAAACCACTTTGGTAGTAGACAGCTGCTAGGCCAGCTCTAAGCCTTCCGACAAAGGCTTGTTGCTGCCTGGAGGTAATGGTACCTTTTTCTGTTGGTGATCTATCATGACATTGTGAGGTTTCACATCTCTGTGCATGATTCCCTTGCTGTGGCAGTAATCCAGAGCCTGGTAGGTAAGAGAGCACAGAGAAGAGTAAGAAAACCCTCTACCACCCCACAACACAAGCAATTCTTATTTTATGCATTCAGTACAGGGTCTCACTATGCAGCTCAGACTCATAGTGATCTTCCTGTCTCATAGTGCTGGCACAGCATGCAGTACCAGGGATTGAACCCAGGTCCTTACACTTGCCAGGGAGGCATTCATGATTGCTGAGCTATCTCTGCAGCCCAACAATTCTTATTATTTGTGAAACCCTGACTTGAATACAGTCTCTGAAGGAGCAGGTCAGTGTCAGTAGGTGGGGGGAAATGTTCTGGAAAGTACCCCTGGCTCTCCACACACACCATGGCGGGCAGCTGGTGGAAGGCGGCAGTAGAGAGCTACCAGATGTGAGGCCCTCACTGGAGCCCCTCTCGTGCTTTAGAAGACAAGCCAGAATCTATGTGAATGTGAAGAATAACATTCAAATACACCTTTCAACGTTTTTTTTGTTTGTTTGTTTTTGTTTTTTTTGTCTTTTTGAGACCGGGGCTCGCTATGCAGTTTAGGCTGTCCTTGAGCTCACTTTTGTAGCCCAGGCTGGTCTCGAACTCACACCGATCCTCCTGTCTCAGCCTCCCAAGTACTGGGATTACAGGTGTGCGCCACCACGCCCAGCAATTTTTTTTTAAAGACAAATGAGCCCTACGGATTTTGCAGATTAAAAAGCATTACTATTTTCCTTAAATATAATTCCTGAGTCAAGTGGCCTTTAATGATATTTTAAGAAGTATCTTTATTGCTGAGGATGTAGCTCAGCAGCACAAGCATCAGCCTGGTAAGCACAAGGTCCTGAGTTTGATTCCTAGTACCAAAAAGAAAAACTACCATTATTGCTCTATGGGATGAAATTCACTTTTCATAAGCTAATCAATATTCAGGTAAGATTTTTAAGTACACAAGTCAATAATTTTTAGCTAATTTAGACAGCTACATAAACCACCACTCCAGTATTTGAAGTTTTCCATCACCTCCACAAACTTCCCTTGAATTTATCTGCACTCACTCCCCACTTCCACTCAATTCCAACCACTGATTTGCTATCTGTTACTATAGATTTCTGGACCCTCCTGAAGTGAGATACAGGTGCAGTACTTCTATTTTCTTTCACTCTGCATCATTTAAAAAAAAAATTATTTATTTGATACAGGGTCTCACTGCAGTTCAGACTTGCAGTCATAGTGATCTGCCTGTGTCAGCCTCCCCAGTGTTGGGATTACAGGTGTGTGCCACCATGCCTAGTTTCAGTGGTCAGCTTGGAGCGGGACTGGCATGGCATGCAGTACCAGGGAACAAATCTGGGTCCTTGCCCTTGTCAGGCAGGTGCTTAGATTGCCAACCCATCTCAACAGCCCATTCAGCATATTTTTGAGATTCATCGATGCTGCTTTTTTCATAAAAGTAGCATTCCATTTTATGTACACAGTATTCCAGCTGTATATAACATCTGGGTTAACTCTGCTTTTGGTTTTTAAGAATAATGCTGTTATGAACATTCAAGGGCAAATCTTGAAGGATATACGCTTTCATTTCTCTTGGTTAGATTCCTGGCAGCATAGGTGCTGGGCTGTTTGCTAATTTTTTTTTTTAAAGAACCACTTATTTTTCAAAGGTTGCACTGTTTTACAGTACCAGCGGCAACACCTGAGGCTTCCAGCGTCTCCACATTCTCATCAATACCTGTTACTGCTTATTTTTTTTAATTATACGTACCCTAGTGGTGTGAAGTAGTATTTCATCATTGTGCTTCCAATTTCTGTTTCTCCAAGGGATGAAATTGAACATATTTTCCTGTGCTTATTGCACAGTCTATACTGCTTTCAGAGAAATGTTGATTTATATCATTCTTTTTTTTCACTGTATTTAAGCTATTTTTTAAAGTATAAAAATCTTCTGTTAAAATCTTCCCTTCCTTGTGGGGCACACCTGTAATCCCAGTACTAGGGAGGCTGAGGCAGGAGGATCAGTACAAGTTCGAGACCAGCCTGGGCTACAAAAGTGAGCTCAAGGCCAGCCTGAACTACATAGTGAGACCCTGTCTCAAAAAGAAAAACAAAAAAAACAAACAAACAAACAAAAAAAACAAAAAAACCTTCCCTTCCTCATATAATTACTTGCATGAATTTCAAAGTTAAGACATTTGGTTGTTTTGAGAAGCACTTGAAAGCTACATGAGACCAATATACTCAAGTAATGACAGCGACTATAATCTTATGGAACTTACTACATGCACGCCACTGAGTGCCCCTGGTAGAATTTTCTACAACAATGCCACTGCTATCATTTGGGCCAGGTAATACTTTGGATGGGATTGTATGTACTAGAGGATACTTAGGAGGACCTCAGACCTCCACTCACCAGATACCAGTAGTGCCCCTCCAGTTTTAACAACAAAAATGGTTGTAGATACTGTCAAACGCTTTGTCTTCTGAGGAATGAGCTTGACTTTATTTGGGAAAGCCTGAACTAGGACTGCACTAGAACAGGAAGAATACTGTACTAAGCATTTTTACATTGAAGGAATACACAAGTCAGAGAGTGATTTCTAGGTTTAGCACTCCAGGATCAAGCGCCTCTGCTCTGTAACACATTTTGTTTTTCCCAGACACCAAAGAACTTACGATGTATAATGCTTTTTATGTGAAAATAATGAACAGCCAATACTAAACTATGGAAGGAGGATAAGGATGTAATTTCTGGAGGAACAAATATTGAAGAGAGGGTGCACAAAAGAACACTCCTGGATCTTCACCACAGTCTCTTGGCCCTATTCAACAGAACGTTCTGCAGTAAGGCAAAGAATCCGTTATATGCACTGCACAACATGGTGATCACCAGCCACGTAAGACCACTGATCACTTGAAATGTGACCACTGTGACTAAGGAACTAAATCCTTAATTATATTTAGTTAAAATAGCTTCCACTGGAATCATCTAATATGTTAGATAATGCAGTTAGTTCTATATTACACATATGAACAAAGGTTTCAGATATACAAAATCCAAAATTATGTACACTTAAGATTCACTCACTGTTTTGTAACAGTTGCAGCAAGATTCCAAAGTGCTCTGTGACAATGCCTTATGAAACCAAGGATGTGAGGGCACACTTCCTCAAATCTGAATTAGATTGCTCTGCCACAGTCTCCGAGAATCAATGAAGAGTAACATGGGGGCGCTTAGCCTTG
>PVKN010005648.1:0-33277 GCA_004027915.1 Capromys pilorides | reverse complement strand
GAATCGAGGTACAAACCACAGACGAGAAGAACATGTATGCAAGTCTGACACAGGGCTTGTACCCAGAATATACACAAAACTCAAGATACTTATAATAAAATAACCAGATAAAAAAGACTAACAAAAAATTTCAATAGGTTACATCACCAAACATGCACTAAATGGCAACTACACATATGAAAAGGTGCTTAGGACCAGCTGTAAAATGCAAAGTAAAGCTAGACATCTATGAGAACAGCTAAAACTACAGACTGCTAGCACCAGATGCCGACAAAGACGTGGGGCAACTAAAACTCAATACACTGTTGGTCGAGATAAAAGAGCTGTAGTCACTTTAGAAACTGGAGACTTTGCATGAAGTTCAAAATACCCTTACTGTGTGACCCTGATAACATCTACACATTTTCCTGAGGAATGAAATGCGTGTGCACATAACGACTTATCTAAAAATGTCCACAGCAGCTTTGCTCTAACCACCAAAAGCTAGATACCAAAATGCCCACAGATGAAGAAACAAGCCAGTTTTGGTACAGCCATACTGCTCAGTGATAAAAAGAACAAATTTTGATCCCAGTTTCAGTCTCAAAACAACTCTTGAAGACCAGATACAAAAGATAACAAAAAGTCACACTTTTTGAAGACCAGATGACCACAAATGGCACTAGTCACTTATAGATGACTAGAAACAGCAAAATAGTGCGTGAAAATAAATGAGGCTATCAGGAGTGGGAGTGGGAAGAGGACTGCCCAGGAAGCCAGGGAAGTGTCCAGGCAATGGAACTACGCTATGAACTGGTGATGGTGGTAGAAACAGCTACACATGCCTGTTCAAAACTACCAGGTGTCCTTCACATTGACTGTAGACAACACCTCATAAAGCCGATTTAAAAAATACAATCAACTCAAACACTTGAACACACGTATGTGTACCAAACTTCAGCATAGGAGCCACAAGTGTTTTGGATTTAGGATTTTGTGACATTTGCATATACATAACAAGATACTCTGGAGACAGGGTCCAAGTTTAAACAAGAAAATTATTTATGTTTCACGTATCCCTCATTCCCATAGCTTGAAAATAATTTTATGTTTTGCCCACCCCTGCAACATGTCATGAGGTCAGGTCTGGAACCTTGCAAATTAGGCCATCATTTATGTTGGCACATAAATCTTTTGGACTTTGGAGGATTTCAGGGTTTTAGATTAGGATGCTTGAGCATTTTCAAGCATTTTCTTTGGGTGGTAGAATATAGGTGAATAAAATCTCCTTTTTGTACTTTCCATAGCTTTTATAATTTGCCCATTAAATAGGAGAAAAATTTAAATTCAAGAGCTGTAGTAGAAATAACTGTGCTTATATCACTCCAAATATAAAATTAGAATACGTAATGGAATATTACTTTATAAAACAACCCAAAAAATGTGCTTCGAAAATATTCAAGCAGCTAAGTGTACTTCTGGCCATTTCTCCCTTACTTTGGAAAAAGTGTGTCACTACTTTCAGTGTAACTGTAACAAAGCCTGCAACCCAGTCTGCAGCAATCACAACTGTAACTTGCAACAATTAAAGCACACCAAAGAGACCGAAAAACGCTCTGAGAGCTAGTGAAGCCCTAGTGTGGATAGCAGTAGAAGTCTATGCGCCGCTCGATGGAATTCCAGCAGTGGCTTGCTGCGCGGGTGGAGGCCGTTGGGCCCCGGCTCAGTTCTAACCTTCTCTCGCGTGACTGCGGAATGCCGCGACCTCCTCCTCCTGGGAACACCCGCGGGCTCACCTGGTACAGCTCTTCCAGGTTGTACCTGATAGACTTGCTGCCCTGGATGGCCCGCACCGCCTCGTGCAGCTTCTGCCACGTGTCCTGGGTGTAGTTGTCCGGCAGCCGAGGCCTGTCTGTGAGGACAGAGGGTCAGCGGCCATGGGGATGGGGAGGCCGGGCACCGGGGAACAGTGGGAAGGCTGGGGACTGCGCGAGGCAGGGAACCCGGGGACCGGGGACTAGGGAGGTCGGGTATCGAGAACCTGGGAGGCGGGGACTTGGGGGAGGCCGGGAATGGAGGCCCGGGGAGGTCGGGGACTCAGAGACCGGGCCCACGCGCCCCCTGCACCCGCGCCCCACCTCGGAAGTTCTTGATGACCAGCTTCCTGGAGCCGCCCGCGCCCCCCGGCTTGGCCGAGCCGCCCGCCAGCGCCGCGGGCTTGGTGAGGCCGTTGGTGCGGCCCACGAGCGCTGAGACGCTGCCCTTCCGCGGGCCCTCGTCCGCCATGGCTTGGCCGCGCCGCCCCGCCCCGCGCCCGATCTGCCCCGCCCTCGCTCGTCCGTGCGCGCGCCCGCGCCAACCGCCTTGCGCGCGCCAGCGGCCTGGGAGGCCTCGGGGGCGCGCGGGGTCGATCCTACACGGGCATCCGCACTGTGGGTCCTTGTTAGGTGCTAGCTCGCGCGAGCGCGCGCACCCTGGGGCAGGGCCTGGCTGAGCTCCGTTCCTGGGCGCGCCGGCCCAACCGGAACCAAAGTGTGCGAGCTGTGACGCTAGGGACCCGGCAGGGACGGACGCGTGCCGGAAGTGACGCACAGCCGCCCGCGACAGCTGGCAACGGCAATGGCGCACATCACTATCAACCAGTATTTACAGCAGGTGAGTCCTTTGGCTCTGGCACTGCGTTAGCCTGGTAGGCGACAGGTCTTGGAGTCAGACAGGGCAAGAAGGGTCCCCCGGGAGCGAGGGTCCGGGGAGTCGGGGCGGTTAGGGCAGGTTGGCAAGGAATAGGGATCAAGTTGGGGGCTGCGGAAAGGTTCGCAGGGGTCCTGGCAGCGTCCGGGCTAGGCCGGACGGGGCGGGTCTGCTGGAAGCTGTGGTTCTTTTTGAGGACTAGCGTCAGGCTCCGAGCTCCTACCACGCTAGGTGTAGGGAGTCCTGGACCATAAGGTCTCCGCTCAGTCATACTTGCTTCCGACAGACACTGGTGGAGAGCAAGTATGACTTTCGCTGGAGATAGCAAGCGGGAACCTGTACTGAGGTCGAGGTCAGCCGCTGTCGCAGCCGCGTTGTAGCAACATAGTGTTAGTCCGTGGCACGCCTTGTGTTTTTTTGGTAGCTGTGTTTACAGTGCTTTTGCCCGAGGCTGGTGAATGGCAGGAGCACGATCAAACGGCTGTCTCTGGATTCAGAGCTTGCATTCTCTCCCCTGAAGTTTACCGGGAAGCCGATTAGTGAGTGTGCTGAATGAATGAATCCCAAGGATCTATTTCTTAGAAAATCTGTCTAATTTTCTGACGTACATTTGTCTGCTTATGATTCTCGGTTTAGCATTAGCCTTGTCATTCCGCCTCTCTGCTGTCTGTCTGCCTTGGTGATCTCCCCTTAGCTAGGAGTGACACCGTGTGTCTTTCTGTGACCAGCATTTGGAAACAGTAAGGGAAGAATATGTTGTCTTTATACTCCCTGGCTTTCCCTAAGGAAAGAAAATATGTCTAGAAAATTCTGATTGCTTAGAATGGTGTCACCCCTGGCTGCAAAGCGAACTGGAGAGCAGGGATTGCTATTTGGGGTCTCTATCCCTGAGGCTGGGCTTTGCTGGCTTAGGGAAAGAGAGGGACTCGATTTATTCTGGAAGCAGTTGGTGGTGTGGCTGCAGTTGTTAGGTCACAAATGAAATGTCACATCCATAGTATGAGTGGACTTCTTTGATGACCTATGCAGAAGCATTATTTTGATTGTGTCATATTGTATTTTCTTGTCTACTACTTGACATTATGGGTTTGTTTGTTTGTTTTACTCTTTTTCTCTCTAAAACTTAGCTACATGAAACTAGTGGATTTGTCTTTCTGTCCTTTGCATTGTGGCCTAGGAAGCTTGTTGATTGAGTGAGTGGAGGCCAGCAGAAGGGGGAAGTGCAGCTAGAGGGACAGGCAGGAAAATGAGTAATTTGCCAACACTCAGCCTTCATCCTAATGAGCAGTAGTTACTCACTGTGGACTGTCAAACTGAATTCTATTTCCTTTCGTTTCATCCAAGCACCTTTCCTCTTGGCCATGTCTTCTCAGAGGAGCCCTCTGAGAATCCCTTTCTTTAACTATGCAGTGAGAAAAGTTTGGGTTGATGATGGCACTAAGAATTCGAAATTAATGATGAATGCCATACCATTTATACCTTGGAGCCAGCTAGCTGTGGATTGAAACCTCTAAACCTTAACCCAAAATAAACTGCTAGATTGCAGTATTAGGTATTTTACCCAGTATTTTCAAAGCTGACTCACATCATCGTTTGTTTTGAAGCTCCACTTGTTCCGGCACCTCTTTAGCTTGTTTCTGTGGTTTTTTAAGCCTGTTCCCATCCTTCTTTGAGCTCTTTCTAGCACGCTGTTTCTTTCAGGTTTACCCAATTTTCTCCCTGCCTTAGTTGTGGAGTCAAACCTTTTTCCAGAGAGCTGTGGTTCTTGGTGGTGAAAGAATGTAATTTGCAAGACAAACCCAGGTTCCAGGAGTGTTTTTGCTCTGGAGAGTCAGTGCTTAGCAAGTGCATTTATAAGGAACTGTGAGTTTCAAACATGGATAGTGCACTGTAAGCCAGCCTGAAGGATGTGAGGTGACCACCACCTGGGAGAACTGTTCCCAGGGCAGCGATGAGTGCCCAAACTGCAACCCCAAACTCTCTTATCACAAAGAGCCAACACTACCACCTGAAAAGTAAGGTTTTAGTTTAGGAAAAGCAGTTCATACATTAACATCTCTTGTCTTAAAAAAGAAACAAATAACGCACGTGCCACAGATTCACTAGCAGTGCCCCAGGGTGGGGAAGGCAGAAAACATTCCAGCGCACCCACCAGCGACAGACTTTTTTAGACTTTGTTTGAGACTGTGGTTCTGTGGTCCAGGTTGGGGTCTTTGGATGGGGACTGCTGGGTAACTCAGGTTGGAGCCCCATATGCTAAGCTATAGCTACAGCCCCATCAGTGTCTATAATCTAAAAGTATGAAGGTTCTGTACTATAATGTACTGGACCTTGCTGAAGCATCTACAGCAGGTGGCCAGGGATACTGGTGTTCAGCAAGCAGCCAGCCACATCGCTTGTGCTGTCCTTGCTTTCCCTTTACACCACTCTTGCCTTTCTCCCACTGTCATCCTCAAGGCAGCACTGCTGGGGCCTTTCCAGGAATCTGAGCTCAGTGAGTTGTTGCTGTTTAGGGGGAGCTTAAGGGTATGTGCAGTTTAGATGGGTGTGGCTGATGAGCAGAGCTCAGGTGTTGGGTCCTGTTGCATCCTGCTGTCCCCCAGGATAGCCTGGGGTGTATATGTCACAGAAATGAGTGAACTGGAAGGGCCAGGGAGATAGTTCAGTAGCTTAAGCACCTGCCTGGCAAATGCAAGGTCCTGAGTTTGATCCACAGTACCAAAACAAACAAAGCACAAAACCAACTAAACAAACAAAGTCTCATGTAAGTGTGCAGGATTTACTTTAGGGCTAGGAAAGATAGCTCAGTGGCATAAGCGCACGCATATGGACGCGCATGCACCACAGACACACACACACCCCAGGAGCAAGCTGGAGTTGTAGCAGCACACTCTGCAGGGACTGCTTCCTACACATGCATCTGCTCTGCTTTGTGGAAGGTGTTGGTATGGACCTCAGCAAGGACAGTGTTCACTACACCTTCATCTGTCCCAAGTGTGTCCCTGTTTTACAGTGCTCTCTCCTATTCTGTGTCTTCACACCCATTGGTTTCTCAGAGAGTACTGGACCTTGCACACCTTCAATTACATCAGGCTTGAGCATGATGTGTGACCAGAGTCTCTGACATTCACCAGAGCTGGGCACCTACTCAGACTTTGAGGACCAAGGTCACACTATGGCTGAGGTGAGAAGAACAATGTAGCAGGTTATGGTAACCACAGGCTCAGGAGAGGTCTGTGTCAGCTACCCAGGAGGCTGAGGCAGGAGGATCACTTGAGCCCATTATTTCTAGATCAGCGTGAAAAAGATAACAAGACTGCATTTCAGGAAAGAAATCCATGTGAACATAAGATGTATACGTATAGCTTATTATTGTTAGATTATATTAGTATATTTTAGATGCAGCTTTACCCTTGGCTTCTAGTCATTCAACTGTACGTAAAATAATCCTCTTCATGCAGATTCTGTGTTTGGCTGGCCTGGCACATAGCACTGTGCTGCTCCCTGGGACCCCACAGTAGGCACAGTCTTGGGCTTTTCTCCCCAGAGCCACAACAACCTTGCAGTTAACTATTTCCCATTGAACATTAAGCATATTGGGGAAGCATATTTCCCATTTTACTATGTGTAGGCCTGCTTTATTGCCAACTATCTTAAGTTTTGAGTTTTCGATATGTATGTCTTTTAAGCTTCTTTGGTTGTCATTATTTGTTTTTAAGATGGTATCTCAGGGTTTTACCCTGGTTGGTCTTGAACTCCTGGGCTCAAGCTCTCCTCCTGCCTCTTCCCCACTCCCTGCCCCACATCTGGGAGTACCAGAGCACAGCACAGCGCCCAGCTGTTAAGCTGAGTTTGCTTCTTCGTTTCTTCTTTCTTTTCTCTTTTTGTATTTAGTATAGGGCCTACAGGATCTCACTACGCAGATCAGACTCATAATGATTCTCCTGTTTTCAGCCTCCCAAGTGCTGGGATTACAGGCATCCTCCACTATCCCAGTCTCCTGAGTTTCTTTTATAAGCTACATTGTATAAGTAAATTTTGGAATATATCATTAGTGTGACCAAGTGCAAGTAGAATAAGTCACCTTTATTAATAACCAAACAGCCAGTAACCTATTTTACCTTATTTCCCTTCTTGCTTTGCTTGTTTTCTTGGCCTTCAGGAGATCCTATTTTGGAACAAAGTTCTTGTTCCTAGCTGTATGAGCATCTTGTGGCTGGGTTGTCCTGACCCCATCAGAGTAGGGGAGCTTGAGCTTCGTGCTATGTGGCGTGTTGCTTATGTCCTGGCCGAACAAAATGTTCTCTGCATGCTTAGATTTTTTTCTTTGACACCTTGCAGGTGTATGAAGCGATTGACACCAGAGATGGAGCATCCTGTGCAGAGCTGGTGTCGTTCAAGCACCCTCATGTGGCAAACCCCCGGCTGCAGGTTGGTGATGTGCTGAGCACAAGGTATCCAGAGAGAACTGCAGGCTGCCCATTCTTAAGATGTTTGGAGTTACAAGATTAATATTATCACTTTTTCTTGAAAACTTCGGAGTTCATTGTACTTCATGTAATACCATTTCGTTTATTGAGCGTAGCCCTCACATTCCTGCGCTTAATTCCTGCATATCTCCCTGGGGTTTGGAGAAGCGAGGGGTGCATGGATCTTGGTCATCCAGTGGAGAGGCCCTGGGGCTTGAGCTGTGTCCAGGCCTGTCTGTCCCCACGCCAGGAACCATGTGTGCTGCAGCTGTGTCCGCTGCCCTGGCCAGGGCCTGTCAGTGCTGCTGGCATCTGTGATGTTGGGCTACTTGCCTGCTGCAGCATTGTAGGAGCTCAGCCACAGGACCCAGGCCCACAACGTGGTCTTCTGTGAGAGCTCCTGCTAGCACTTGCATCTTCACTTGATTGAGAGTTTTAAGTGAGAAATAGTGTACGAAACCCCATTTCCTATTCCCCCTGTCACATTGGAATGTGTTCCTAGAGTTTTTGGAAAAAAGAATGGGGCTAATGATTTTTTGTGGCCCTGTTTTGACCAGAGCAAAAACCAGACTTTTCCATCACAGAGCATCTGCACTGAGGCCACTTGACACTGATGCCAGCGCAGTGGTGCCGCTCAGGCTCACTTGGCTGGGGCACCCCTCTCCCAGGGCTGCGTGCTTCCTGTTGTGTAGGACAGTGGGGACCCGTGTCACCTCCATTGTCACTGACCACTGAAGGGGCTGTTCCTTAGGAACTATAGATGTGTTTTCATGCTGTTGTTGCACACCACGTGCGGAGCAGTGTGTTTGTTATATCTTGGAAGTCATCTGTCTGAGGGTTATTCATTAAGGACAGTAGGTGTGTTTTCTTCATGCTGTCATTCTCCTCCATTCCCATGTTTGTATCTCCCATAGCTATAAGCACTCATGTGTTCCTGGTTTTATTTCAGTTCTCTATAATCCATTGTGTGCTTTTCAGGATCCTCTAGAGAAGTAGAGCCTGTGTACGTGGGGAGGAAGGGGCAGTGTGGAGAGACAGGGAGGGAGGTGTGTGTGTGTGACTGAAAGTCCAACCTAGAGCCTTGCACAGAGTTTTACTTCAGTCTGGTTTTGAACATGTGATGCTCCTGCCTCACCCTCCCTAGAAGCAGGACTTACAGGTGTGTACAACATAGTTGGTGTGGATGATGAGGAGATTTACCACAAGGAATGAGTTATGTGGTTATGGAGATGAGAAGTTGCCATCTCCACGCTAGGGGCTTCAAGAGAGCCCACACCATAGCTTATCCTGAGTCTGGAGAACCTGGGGCTAGTGCTGCAGGACCCAATCTGAGGGCTAAGGATCATGAGATGCTGTCCCAGTTCAGGAGGGCAGTCAGGACCCAGAGGGGCTCTTTTTAGGCCCCTGGCAGGTTGGTGGTACCCACCCACATTGGTTGGAACTGTGGGTTCAGGTGCCATCTCCTAGAGAAACGCTCTCCCAGACAGTCTAGAAGCAGTATGCAATTCAACCCAGCCTGGCTGGGGAGTTGAACACATGAATTAACAATCACACACCGAGGTGCTGAGGGTACTTTACACATAGAAGTAGGGAGGTGGAGAAGTCAGAATTGATGTTAGCTACCAGCTGGGACATTGTGTTTCCTCCACAAAGTAGTGGCATGCTCAATCCTGGGACAGTGAGTTAGGCCTTGTTAGGCCTAACCATGGAAGGTTCTGTGAACCTTCCTTATGTCCTCAAAATTGTTTACTAAAGTTTTCTTGATTGGCTCCTAGATACCAAAATACACACAAAAGGGGATAGATTGTTTGTTGGACAGTGGGGCTTCTTGTTTCTGAAAAAGTCAGGAGCCTTTTATAGGCACTGAACTTTAAAGTAGCAGTGTAAACTGTGAGGTTTTGGGTTTTGTTTTCCAGTATGGCAGATTGAACCCTTGATCAGAGAACCATTGTACTGGGCTACGATCCCTAGCTTGCCCTTATTTTTTTTTTTGACACAGGATGTTAACTAAGTCACTGAGCTACCCAGCTGGGTTTGAACTTGCAATCCTCTTGCCTTGGCTTTCCAGGATGGCAGGATTATAGATGTGTCCTGCCATTCTGGGTAAACAAGTTTCAGTGTTTGTGTCACTCTTTGTATACATTGCACTCTTTCTATACCAATTACTTTCGTTTCACCATTTTTCTAATTAATCAGATGGCTTCTCCAGAAGAGAAATGTCAGCAAGTTTTGGAACCTCCTTATGATGAAATGTTTGCCGCTCATTTAAGGTAATACGTTGGTGGGGCCCAAAACACACCTGAGAATGACTGAGCCGAGGAGGGATTTTATCCTCCAGTATCTTATGTTGGAAATGGTGACTGAGTGAAAAGGAGGAAAGTGCTTTTTTTTTGGCGGGACCAAGATTCAAACTTACGACCTTGCACTTGCCAGGCAGGCTCTTGTGCCACGGAGCTATTCGAAAAGTGCGTTTGTAATTTGACTTGGGAAAGAGAAAGCCTTCTGTGCTGTTGTGTCCTGCTCTAGAGAGGCACATGGTATTGATCACACAGCCCGAGCCTGGACAGTGGTCTTAGCACCGAGTGTGGAGCCTGGCTGAGCGCTCGATCCCTTTGTGAAGGTGTCGCTTGTTGTGTCCTTGTTTATGCTAGGACCCAAACATAGGGCCTCACACACGTAGGCAAGTACTGTACCTTGAGCTCCATCCCTAGTCCTTTTTAATTTTAACACAGGCTTTTGATTAGTTGCCCAAGCTGGCCTCAAACTTTGCTCCTCCTACCTTAGCCTTCTGAATAGCTGGGATGCAGGCATATGTATCACCATACCTAAGTATTTATTTTTTAACCTGTTTGCGTTGCTAGGGGGAAAAAAAAAAAAAAAAAAAAATGGAATTGAGCAAAGCAAAACAGTAACAAAAAGAACTGTGTTTTGTTGTTTTTGTTTTTAACCCAGTACTAAAAGTTGAGCCCAGTCTGGCCCCTGGCAAGCAATTACTCCACCATGTGCCCCCAGCTCATAATGACTGCTTTTCACTTGTACTCTGTGTCTGCTCTTTTGCTTTCGGAGCACCAGCCCGACAGGGTTTTGTGTCTTGAGGCCTGTGACTAGCCTGTTGTGTTGCAGAGCAGGCTGGTGTGGACCTGACATGAGCAGGGAAGGCCCACAACCTATGAGGTGTGTGGAAAACCTGGTACCCTACATCTCAGGGTATGAGTACCCTATGATTGTCCAGCTCTGTGCAGCTTACATGGGCGTCAGGTTAGGTGGTGGCCTGTGTGGTTCTGGCTGCTCACGGGGCTTGGGCTGTGTCCTGGCACAGCATCAGCGCCATGTTGTGCCCCCTGTCCACAGTGCTCAGCCCCGCTGGGGCAGCTTCCCTCAGGTGCCCAGGCAGGAGGTCTTGATACCCCATGAGGATTTCACACACATACCAGCCCTGTTGGCCCCTGTAGTCCTGGGTGCCCATGCCAGGCCTTCAGCTGCCTGCCCAGCAGAGCACCATCTCCCCTCCAGGCCCATGGAGAATGGGCCGCTCTGCAAAGCCGAGCTGTGTGGCTGACTTAGCTGCCATCTGAGTCTTCTTGGTGCAAAAACTTTCTGACACCACTGTCACTGGTGATGGCATCTGTTTTCCAGGTGCACCTATGCAGTAGGGAACCACGACTTCATAGAGGCATACAAGTGCCAGACGGTGATAGTCCAATATCCTTTGTCACATGTGAGGCTGTGCAGTGGATGACAGGACAGTGGGCTGCTGGGACTCCAGACCTTGAAATATTGAGCCAGTTGTTCGGACCTTCAGTTAGAAGAACTGAAATATTCTGGAAGGCAGACTCATGTTAACTGTTTCACTGGGCATCTGAGTTTGTGTGGAGCTTATGATGCATCCAGTTACTACACAGTGGAGAAGAGCCCTGACTGAGAAGGTGGTTTCCATGCTATTCTGTGGGGAGAAGCGCACATGGTTGCTCTTAGGTCCTTAAGTTAGTTTTTGAGACTGGTTCATGCTGGGGAAAAGCGTCTGAAGCCTAGGCCTCATGGTCGAGGGTGGGCAGAGGCGTGGGTGCTTATTACACAGGGCCACTGATGACCTCATGAAGCCACTGTCTTACCCCTGGAGACACAAGGGCTCAGGTGAGGGCTCAGGCCCTCATCAGTGAGTACAGGAAGTATTCGTAGGTATCTCTAGAGCTTAGTTTGCTTTTGTAACACCATCTTGTTGAAATATGCCCAGAGAAAGTGGGTTAACAGGCAAGTCTCCTTACAATCTACAAATTTTAGAGTTGATGAAGTAAATTTTATACCACAGATTGTGGAGCACTTAAATATAATTGTGGCCATTTGATCTCAGACCAAATGAATTTTAAAATCTGATAAAGTCTCATGTTGGGGAAATTATATATAAAATACATGGACAGTATTGAGTATTCATAAACTGTATGGTGCAGAATATTTGTAGCCGAGACTCAGCTGCTTATCTGCCACACACCCTACTGTGAGGACCCAGGTGCCATGAGGCTGGGCCGCGTACACCTCTCAGGTGTGGAGCCTGTCTTTGCTGTCGTCTCCTGCAGCAGTCCTGAGTCCTGTCTCTTGCCTTCCTTAACACTGCACGTCCTTCCTGCGGGCGTTCCAGGCCCACAAAGAGGAGAACTGGTGAGTGTACGTGGCAGCAGCCAGAAATGAGCAAATGGCATATTAAAATTTTTTTTGTAGTTGTTTTTTTTTTGTTGTTCTTTTTGGGACAGAGTTTGACTGCAGTTCAGGCTGGCCTTGAGCTCATTTTGTAGCTCATGCTAGCCTCAGACTCACAGTGATCTTCTTGCACCAGCCTCCCTAGTGCTGGGATTATAGGCGTGGCTGGCTGTACCCAGCTAAATGACATTCATTTTTAAAGCAGAGCATTGCAAAATTTAGTTTTAAAGGTATATTGTGTTTTTAAACGGATGTTTAGTATCAAAATGTGTTGGCATATGATAATACTAACATGGATAATAGAATTACAGTAATCTGTTAAGCAACTGGTAGATTGGCCAGGTCACTTATAATATTTCTGCATTAAATATGTTCACTTAGCACTATCATGTGCCCAGGTATTGATTAAAAGCTATTTTTTCTTTTGGTTCTCAATTTTCAACTTACTTTTTATTTTAAACTTTGGATAAAAATGAGCTACAGTTCCTTTGGGGTTATATGCATAGTAGTTGAGTAGTTTAAAGTTCCTCAATAAACTACTTTTATTTCTTTAAAATTTAGCTTTTTTTTTTTTTTTTTTTTCTGAAACAGGCTCTCACTATGTAGTTGAGGCTGGCTTTGAACTCACTATTTAGCCCTGGCCAGCATCAAATTCACGTCATCTTTCTGATGCAGCCTACTAAGTACTGCAGTTACAGACATGTGCCAGTGTGCCTAGTTCCTACTTTTTATTTTTAAGATCTATGATTTACTAACAAACTGTTAGGTTTTGTTCCTACTAAAATAGCTGAAGGCATTTTACAAACAGTTCAGATCCTTTCCCTGGTTGAATAAGAGAAGGTTTTTTTATTTTTGGCTGGCTCAGGCTGCCTTAAGGGTAGGTGTGGGGATCGAACCACCATCCCCTGTGGCTGAGTGGGAGTGCCTGCACAGGCACTTAAACCACTGAGCTAATCCAAAAGCCCCTCACCTTGGTTGGTTAAGAACCAGCTCAGGCTCAACAAGAGATCAGTGCTGCCCATGGATATGCAGAAAGCTGCTTTATGTTGTGGTGCATGTCATGTGCTCTGGTTCCTGCTAGGCCTCCTTATAACCGCGTTACTTTCAATAGGGCTGTTGTGGGTAGTGTTGTGTGGAGGGGGGGCAGTGTCCTGGGAGCCCCCAGGTTCCTGCAGGATCCAAGTGGGGTCAGGGACATATGTGGGGCTGCCTGCGGGGTCTGGCCTTAAAGTTGGTCAGGGAGCCTGATTGCAGCCTGCCTGGGCCAAGGGGAGGAGTGACTACATGACCTTGTGGGGTGCCTGTTTGGAGCACAGCCTGGCTGCAGTGCTCTGCCATCCCTGAGGGTCCTATACACACAATCTCATCACGTGTGTTCTCTGCTCTGCAGGGCTCTCCCTGTCATGTACGCAGTGGCCTTGGACCTTCGAGTGTTTGCCAATAATGTAAGTTTAATCTCCTCACGTTATATTAAGACTGAAACTTGGTGACTGCTGCTTCAGTTAGTGTTTTCCTTCCCAAAGTTTCCAAAAATGAGCAGGACTTGGGATGTATCTGACATAGGAGCCCAGTAGCAGGAGGTAGCTTAGCAGATTTATGCTGTCAGTTTGGCCTGGATTTTCACTCTGGAGATAGAAGCAGGGTTCTGTGGCCAGGTCACTGCCTGGGGCCTGCACAAGAGTGTGCAAAGGGTGAAGCTGTTCTCTTACTGGTCAGATGTGGCTTCCTCTTCCGAGGGACTCAAGTACATTGCAGCCTCCAGAAGTAGCTACAGGGTAGAAAGGGAAAAGGCCCTGACTATTTTGGAGGTGACTTTATCTTGGGGTCAGCATAAACCGGGCATGTAGCTGCAGTCTCCACCTTTTGGTCTTGAATCCCTTACAGCTTTAAGAACGATGGACAGTTTCCAAATCTGGATCTGGGCGAGTAGACAGAATGCCCCTTTTGCCCCCATGTGCTGGTTTGAAGCCCACTTGGTGGGAGCAGAGGTGATGGGACTCCGAGTGGCAGTCTCTTTCTTGTCATCCTGCCTCTTGGAGACCGGGAGCGTCCAGCACTCCTTACAATGTCTGCTTGTGCTGTTGCTGCATCACGTGCCTATTGGCAAAGGAAGAAGCTAAGAAGTAGGACCTCTGTTCTAGAGAGCTGGGTCAGTAGAGAGCACAGTGGAATGCCTGGGAGTTGAATGGTGCTCTAATGGGAAGTCAGATCCACAAGGACTGGCAGCTGGTCTCAGCTGCTGGGTTTTGAATGAAAAAAGGTGTTTGATAGACTCCAGCTCTGGGATGACAACAGCTGTGGAAACTATGCTGAGGACTTGAAAGCGACCATCAATCCAGGTGTGGTGGCACTGGCTGGACTTTCAGTGGCTGAGGCAGGAGGAGTGCCAAGTCCAAGGCAAGCCTGGGCATTTTAGTGAAATCCTAGAACTGGGATGTGACTCAGTGGTAGAGTGTCTCGTAGCTTGAACCCCAGTACCACAGTACCACAAAAAATTATTTTAAAGCAACCATCATAAAAAGCTTCAGTGAACAATACAAACATTATTAGATCATGTCAAGTCTCAGGGAAGAAATAGGAAATAAAAAAGAACCAGGCAGTCATTTTAGACTGAAAGTGAGAACCCTAGAAAACTTTTGTTTCTGTTATATCCGTTAATAGTTACCATACTTAGCGTTTTCATTGGGAAAAAATTTAATATTTAAAGTAACCATAATTAAACTTTTACGTGATTATGTCGCTGATTTTCTTTGGTCTTCTTTTTACTATTTTTTTTTGGTACCGAGAATCGAACTCTGGGCCTCATGCTTGCAAGGCAGGCGCACCACTGAGCTGCATCCCCAGCCCATGTCGCTGATTTTCAAAGGGTAGCTATTTCAAGAGAGAAGGTTCTGGGAAGAGGGGCCTAGGATACCTGAAGTGCTCGATGCCTCGTTGCACCGGGCCAATTGGAGTCCTGCTGCTTCTGCTCAGACTCTGCTGTGAGGTGACGTTTTATTGGAAGTGTCTGAAGAGATTTGGGGACCACAGTCAGTCTTTTTGCCAAGGAAGCTTTTAGTCGCCTTTTCAGATTATTGTAGATGATATTTTTTTGAAACTGTACCAAAACTCCATGAGGCAGTTTTTAAGTTTCCATGTAGCCTCTGAAACATAGTTTATGGCATTAAAATTCATGTGTCCTACAGATTGAATAACCTTTGCCTGTGCTGGCGTTGATCTGTTCATGCAGGCCACTGTCACAAAATACCATGAGCTACGTAATTTATAAACTGCACCCCCTGATTTCTCATAGAGTTGAAGAAGGTGCAAGTGCCTGTGCCAAGGGTAGTGAGATGGGGCACAGCCTGAGGCCTCCACGACTCACCTGCCCCATGAGCACAGGCATCACGACGTGGTCCAGGGTTGTAAAAGCGGTTGTCACCACAGGGACTTTGGTCAACAGCGAGGCCCAGAGAAGACAGATTCGTTCTTCAACCAAGATGCTCCAAAATATAGTCATGCTTAGCGACCACCATCCCAGGTTTTCTTCAAAGGGCTGTGGTTGCCACTGTAAGAGAGGAAGCGAGGAAGCTGTCTACTGGTGCAGTTAGCAGGCAGAGCTCGACAGTGGTGGGTGAGCTGGGGTCAAGTGTGTGCAGGAGTAGTCACTAGATGTCCCAGAACCGGCTGGGATGCTGACAATTAAGTTTTATCCATTTGTACTTTTAAAAGTAAGGGTTTTTATGTCCTATTAGGCTGATCAGCAGTTGGTAAAGAAAGGCAAAAGCAAAGTTGGGGATATGTTGGAGAAGGCTGCTGAGTTGCTGATGAGCTGCTTCCGTGTTTGTGCCAGCGACACGTGAGTATGGGCCGTGCGTCCTGCCCCCCAAGGCGGGCCTCATCACTGGCATCTGTGGAGTGTGTATTTGGCCCCTGTGGCTTTCCTTTCAGAAGACAGTGTTCCCACCTAGCATTTCCTGGTAGGGCTGGTGCCATCCTCTGTGATACATGTGCCCTTCCACCTCTGTCAGTGGCTAACTGAGCCCTTCTTTCCCCAGCACCGTGCCCATTGTCCTTCATCTTTGAGGGCTGCAGGATGATAGTCAAGTTCATCCTCACTTATGTTCCTCCAAGGTGCCACTTTGCTGCTGGTGGTAGGGGCTGATGCATTTCCCTGGGCCAGGACGGTCTGGTCCTCCACTGGCTCCACTCTGTCTGGCTTTCGGGAGCTTGACACCACTTGGGCTGCTCAGTGTTTAGAGTTATTGAGTTTCTTAGGTTTGCAAGTTGATAGTATTGTGTTAGTTTTTAAGTTTTAAAGTCTTTGCATTCTTTCTTGTTTCTCTTTCTCTTCATTTTGGGCAGCTTGTGTTGATCTGTTTGCAGTGTTGCTGATCTTAGCTGCAGTTATTTATTTTTTAGTTCTACACTTTTTTTTTTTTTTTTTTTTTTGGGACTGGGCTTCGAACTCACGACCTTGCACTTGCCAGGCAGGCACTTGTGCCACCGAGCTATCTCCCCAGTCCCTAGTTCTACACTTTCTGTCTAATTCTACTTTAGTTTTCATCCTTCTCCTCAGACCCCAGCTCTTCACTTATTATATAACATTTGATGATGAGATTTAGGGAAGTGTGTGTATAGATATACAATTTTTTTTTCTAGAACTTTTGGGGTTTTTAGACATCATCTAAGTTCCCAGGCTGGCCTCTGACATGTGACCCTCCTGGATACCAGAGATACAGACTTGCCGCTGGATTGCCCCGAAATACTCCATGTACAAAGCAGAGACTCTTCCAGCCCTGCACCTTCTGCCCCCTCCCTCCCCCACCCAATCTCTTCAGAACAGTCCAGCCTGACCTGGACTTGAGAGAATCCCTCCTGTTCTAAAGGCCTTCGTCCCCAGGTTCTCCAAGAACTCTTTCCTTTGCCTGGGCATCCTCCATTCTCTCTGTGGTCCCCGTGTGACTGAGGATCTCTGCTTTCTTCAGCCCTTGCCCAGCAACAGCAGTGGACAGGCATTTCCTCCCCAGCCTTTCACAATGCTCTGCCTTTCCTCACGCACACTGCGAATCCTGTGCATCCATTGCAGAGTGCAGGAAGGCTAGGCCTCTTCTGGCGTTGTGTCCCTCACAGTAGTGTAACCCAATGAATGTTTTAGGGGAACACTTGAAACTTCCACACAGCTGTGATCTCTGTGACCTTTTTTTTTTTTTTGCGGAACCAGGGATCAAACTCTCCAGGACCTTGCACTTGCCAAGCAGGCACTTGTGCCCCTAAGTTATTTCCCCAGCCCCTCTGTGACCTTCAGTGAGGGAATGGTTTTCCAGCTCAGCACCAAAAGCAGAGGAACTAGAGAAGTGACAGCTAAGTTGGACTTCACCAGAATTAAAGATTCATAGGGGCTGGGGACATAGCTCAGCGGCATAAGCACCCATCTGGCAAACACAAAGTCCCAAGTTTGGTTACTAGCCCCCCACACCCCAAAAAAAGATTAAAGACTTGAGCTTCACAAGACACTACCCGAAAGTGACGAATAACTGTAGAATGAACAGGATATATTTATAAAAACTGTATTGATGACAGATTAGTATCTGGAGTATAAGAAGACCTATAATAACTGAACAGAAAGAAGACAAAGCCAATTTAAAAACAGACAAGGGTTTGAACAACCTGAAGATACTCAGATGGTCAGTAATCCCATGAAGAGGTGCCCATGGCCAGTTGACCCGAGAAGAGCAGGCCTATACCAATAGGTTTCTTCAGGCACCAGCACAGCAGAGAAACAGGCAGAAGGAAAAAGGGACTTTATTATCTTTGGAAACACAGAGAGAATCTGGGGAAGATGAAGATTCTCTGGATTTGAACAAAGGGAGGCTAAAGCTTTTATGCCAGGGTTAGTGTTTGAGGGGGATGTTTAGAAATACCTGAGAAACTGATATGGGGTCTTCCTTGAGGTGGAGGGAAGGGTGAAAGGAAATTGTACCCTGGACTGAGGTGGAGAAGAAGGGGGGAGGTGGACTCGGGAAAGATGGGCTTTTGTTTTAAGGGCTTTGGCCATATTAAATGACCACCATAATGATTCGACAATTTGTACTAGGGCCAGAACCTGCCATACACATTTGCCCCTCAGGATGGTGATGCGCAGAGACAGGGCTACAGGAGGGAAAACCAGAGCTGCATGTGCTGCTGCTGGGAGTGGAGCCCTCGGAAGGCTGGGCCACTGAGGAGATGTGAGCCCAGGAGATAAGGCAAATGCCAAGGAACATATGTGTCCCCAAAGGTCAATGTTCCTGTCGGGCACCAGCCAGGCTGGAGATGCCAGAAGGCAGCCTGTCCTGTCTGCTGCTTGCTGTCAGATTTTTGCACATGACTCCTTGGTGCAGGTAGTGTTGCGCTCTTATCCCATTCGACCTCATTCACACTCAAGAATGTGAAAGCAAGAGACAGCAGGAGTCTCGCTCCAGGCCATGGGACTAGCAGCCATGAGCAGTGTGCAAGCAGCAGCAGACTAGCAGGCAGTTAGCGTAGAATGGCTGTAAAGCTGCATTTAGCCTGTCGCTAAGTGTTCTGTCTGGGCCCAGCTTTTTACCAAGGAGCACTTTTGCTGCTAGGCTTGGGCTGCATTGCCCGCATGCTGCCAGAGGGCATGCTTTGGATGGCAGTCTTCAGGGAGGCAGGGAGAAGACATGGGTGCCTCAGATGAGTCTCCACATGTGGCATCGTGGAGAACAGCACATTGAAAGGGTCTTAGAGCGGTGACTGAGAACTCTACTCCGTGAGCATTGCTCTGCTTACTCCTGCAGATCTGCTGTCTCCCCTCTGCATTGCTCCCTTCATCTCAAGTTACTCCTTTTTGAAAATGTATTTCAAAGTCCATTGAAGGATATACTTCTCTTCAACTGTATAGGCCTTAACTCTGTGTTGCTGAGTTTTGATCAGTGCACTCATGTGCCTCTCTCACAGCTCTGTCAAGGAAGAGCCTCTTGTCACCTGCTACATGAGTGTCCTTGGGTGGCTGTGCATGGGAACCCTGCCCTGCTATGTGCATGTTTGTACTGCATTTTTTTTTTTTTTTTTCGGTACCAGGGATCACACTTGCACTTGCCAGGCAGGTGTTTATGCCTCTGAGCTATCTCCCTGGCTCTGAAACACCTTCCTTCTTTCTTCCTTTATTTATATTTACTTGGTTCAGGGTCTTGTTATACAGCTTGACTCATAGTGATCCTCTTGTCTCAGCCTCCCCAGAGCTGGGATTATAGGTGTATGCACTATGCCCAGTTTTGGGGGCCAACACAGCATGTGGTACCAGGGATTGAACTTGGGTCCTTGTACTTGCCAGGCAGGCACTTAGACTGCTGAGTCTTCTCCCCAACCCAACACTTTTTCGTAATGCTATTTTATTTGGTGAACATGGCTCAAGCTGTGGGATTTATTTATTTTTTTTTAAATTTCATTTTATTTTGAAAAGTAGAAGCAAAGCAAGAATGAAAATCAGAAACAAGCAGGGCAACCTACAACAGTACATATGTTACAGGTTTTTAAACCAAGAATAGCTGATTAACAATGGTTGATATATTATCTGTTTTATCACCAAATCTGTTGCTCAGATTGATAGATGTGTAGTTATGTAAGAAGCTGTGGGATTTAATCTCGATACTAATCTGGTAGGCAGTTTATTTTGTGACATTTGTTTTCCTGCATAACTTTATCAATGTTACTTTCCTACAGTCGTGCTGGCATTGAGGACTCGAAGAAGTGGGGCATGCTGTTTCTTGTGAATCAGCTGTTTAAGATCTACTTCAAGGTAACTTCATCCATTCTCTCTCCTGTCACTTGTGCTAAGTGCCAGCTGGCTACACTGGCGCAGCTTGGGAAGTGGCACAGCTGCCAGTGTCCCCCTCAGCCTGGTGCTTGTCTAGGAGTGGCCTCCTGAGGAGCGTCTGTTTCTGTGCTTCCTACACCACTGCTCTGTCAGCCCTGGGTGAGCACAGCTGGCTCTGCTGGGACGAGGCCCTCACCTCAGTGCCAGGTGCCTCCTTGAGCAGGCAGTGCCCTCAGAGCCTTCCGTCCTGGTTGAGAGCTCTGCAGAAGTGCAGGTGTAGGGTGTAGAGGTGGCTGGGTGCATAGAGATCATTTGGAGGCCCCCAGTCACGTGTCGTGCAGAGCCTCTCCTTGCACTTAGGTCACCTGGCCTGTCGGTACCAATGTGGCTGGCCTCCTTTCCTGAGAGCCTGTAGGTTGTGGCCTATGATTATATGCTGTCATTAATTTTGGTGGGATGCAAGCCACGCTCTTGGTGAAGTCATTTGTCTGTCTGTCCTTCCACCTGCCCATGGGCCTGTGTGACTTCAGATCAACAAGCTGCACTTGTGTAAGCCCCTCATCCGTGCCATCGACAGCTCAAACCTGAAGGATGACTACAGCACTGCACAGAGGGTCACATACAAGTACTACGTGGGACGCAAGGCCATGTTTGACAGTGACTTTAAGCAAGGTGTGTTGTCACTCTCCTCAGGAGAGATGGGCAGTGTCAGAGAACATAAGCACTGTTTCGTCCTGACTGAAGGTGTGCGTGTGTTCTCTCTCCGTGCAGGTCCCTGAGCCGCCAGCCAATCTTAGGGGGGTGGTAATGGTCTTTCTCACCTTTATTTTTTCCAGTACTGGCTCAGGGCTTTGCACTGAGCTACACCCTTGACCTTTTTTCCACTTTGCCTTTTGTGTCAGGGTTTCTTTAAGTTGCTAAATTTCCTGGGCTGGGCTCAGACTTGTGATGCTTCTGCCTCAGCCTCCCCGAGTGCTGGATTGCAGATGTGGGTCTCTGGTGGAGTAACAGTTTCTTCACTGCGAGCTCCCTGTGGCCTCGGCAGGCTGCAAGGAATGTCTTGAGCCTTTGTCCTTGTTGCTATTGCTGGCTTTCCAAAGGGCCTCCAGGTGGTGTTGCAGCCTCACCGGTCACATCAGTTCATGCTGACAGCTTTAGGGGCTGCAGCCAGTCTTGTCTTCACCACTTTTTGGTCAGGAGCAGCAGCTGTGTGTTCCGCTGTCCTCATGCACCTGGATCAGACTTGGGCTTGCTGCCTCTGCTGTTTGTGGGCTGAGCACACCCAGTGTGCAGGGCCTGGGTGGGTACAGCTGCCTGCCACTGCCCAGGGCTGGATTCTCTGCAGATAGGAGCAATTGCATTTGATCTGCTTTGTACACTCAGGCTTACACTGGCTCCTTTTTTTAAAATAAAATCTTCAGTAAGTGTCAGACATTTCAAGGGAGGCTTTCCTTAGTTCTCTCCTCTCTTCGGAAGGCATAAGGAGATATTTGAAATTAAATCCCACCAAAGTTCACCAAGATGCCACTGTTGTTTCCCTCGCCAGTGGCTGAGCAGTGCAGGTGAGGACCTGGCACAGCTGGCACGGAGGCTTGCTGTTCCTGCCCAAGAGTCATTGTCCCCACCTCCAGAGCTCAGGTGCCTTCTGGGCTGCCTGCTCAGCCCTGGTTTCCTGGGAGAGATGCTGCTCCCCCACCTGACTGGTGCTGGCGCTGCAGCTCTGGCCTGGGGTCCTCTACCTGGCAGCCCCAGGCGCTTGGATCTCCCTGCTTTTGCTGGGAATTTCTGCCATCCCAGGGTGGATCCAGGTGGGTGAAACACTGCGAAGAATAGAGTGGTTGTAGCTCTTTCGGGTGACTGTTGTGTGTGAAGAAGGAAGTACTTAGAGCATCTCAGCTCTTTGTTACACATTTTCATTAATTTATAATTTCAGACATTCACACTCCTTTAGATATTTTTGTTTCCAAGCAAAATACAAGGATCGATGTATTTCCAGACTCTCCAGGACATTGGAGAGACCACATTTGTGTTCCCCGGGGGCAAGGCCAGGTCAGAGGTCACCCTCAGGCTATAGGTACAGTGGGGCAGCCTGCATATGGTGGTGGGGCTCCTGCAGGGCTCCTGGCACACAGCTTCAAGTCCAGGGTTGTGGTCTGGTTCCTGTGGCAGCCACCCTTCCTGGGCATGGGTAGATGCTTACTTACTGGCCCACCACTCTTGCCTCTGGCAAGCTCTCTGTGCACGCCAGCCCTTCTGTGTGCTCCCTAGGCATGAGCTGCCTGCTGACTGCCTAGTACCCCTATCCTGAGGCAGCCTCTTGTGCCCTGTATGGACTGTGGGCTGTGCCTTCAGGCTGGGAGCATCCCAATGCCCATCTTGTGCTGACAGAGTGTCCAGGTGGCCCAGGTGGAGACTCCAGGGTCTGCACCATGTGGTCTGTGGGATTAATCTGGGTAATAATGTCTGCTTTGCGCTTTGAAATCTGTCCGGTCAAGTCCACTTGACACGAGTGGAGCCCCATGAAGGTGTGGGTAGGACGGGAGCTGGGGCAAGGTGCACAGGCTGACGTGTGTCTGCTATGCAGCCGAGGAGTACCTGTCCTTCGCCTTCACGCACTGCCACCGCGCCAGCCAGAAGAACAAGAGAATGATCCTCATCTATCTGCTGCCTGTGAAGATGCTCCTGGTGAGTGACTGTCCTGCTCCACAGTGCTGTCACCGTGCAGAGTGCTGCGGTCTTGCGACTATGTGTGGCAGAGCGCAGAGCAGTGGCCACCTCCCTTTGAGCCTGGCCCTTGGCTCTTCCAGAATGGTGGCAATTGGGCTGCTTCTTGAAAGTAATTCTTAGGCTGAACATTTGTACTGTTAATGTTTCTGCTAAAGTCTAAATCTATAGCGTCAGCTTAGCCAAGAGCAGAAACTATTCTTGTGGCCTAATCTTGTGAATTCCCCCAAAGTCAGTCTGATACTCAAGAAGAAAGCCGATTGTATCTGTAAATTAGTCAGTGGTCACAGCCTCATAGTAGTGAAGCTGCTTTCCTCCCACCTACCACTAATAACTGAATGAATAAAAATGGAGTCATAGCCACGTGTGCTGGGAGTGATGCAGTCCAGAGTGCCTGGTGCAGAACGGGGCGCCTGCCCCGGGCTTGAGTTGTGCTTGCCGATCCTTGTGGAGGTGCTTCCTGCCCGTGTCACGTGCATGCGCTACTCTCCATTCTCACCCATCTTATCACATCGGCAACAGCAGCAGCATGAGAAGTTTAAGCATGAGGGTCTATCGACTGACTGGCACAACCATGCCATTGTGTTCCCCTGGCATCCTCTGCAGCATTGGAGAAGCTGACTCTCCGGTAAAGTTGAACCCACTCTGAAGAGTCACCCTTGTCTCTGCAGGGCCACATGCCGACTGTGGAGCTGCTGAGAAAGTACCACCTCATGCAGTTTGCTGAGGTGACTAAAGCCGTGAGGTGGGTGTTCATTCCTGGGAAGCAGTGGAGGAGACCAGCGTGGGGACGGGGCTCACACACTCTCTTGCTCTCCCAGCGAGGGCAACTTGCTGCTGCTGCACGAGGCACTGGCCAGGCATGAGACCTTTTTCATCCGCTGTGGCATCTTCCTCATCCTGGAGAAGCTCAAAATCATCACCTATAGAAATCTCTTCAAGAAAGTGTGAGCTGCTGGGCCTGGCATGCTGTGCCCTGCCTGTCCTTTGTCCATGCCACCCACATGTTGGGAGAGCAGGCGTGTGGGTCACCTGCAGCCTTCTTGCCTCCCAGGTGCCACCTGTGTGTCTGTGTTGGGGAGTCAGGCAAATCCAGCAGGTCTTCTGTGGGGCTCAGTTTACCCATCAGAAGTGGTGGCAGCAGTTGAGCCCCAGGATACTCCTGTAGGGGTGCGTCCTCACTTCAGACAGAGCTACTAACGTGTGAAGAAATAGGCTTCTTACACTGAGCGACAGGATACTTGGTGAATGTGAGATCTGTTTGTCCTCAGTTTCTTTTCTTTTTTTTTTTTTCACTAATCTTTTACTTATTTGGTACAGGGTCTCGCTGCACAGCTTAAACTTGTAGTGATCCTTTTGTCTCATCCTCCCCGGTACTGGGATTACAGGCGTGCACCACTATACCTGGTTTTGGTGGTCTGCATGGTGTGCCCAGGATTCCAGGGCCAGCATGGCATGTCGTACCATGGATCAAACCCAGATCCTTGCCTTGCCAGGCAGGCACATAGACCGCTAAGCTATCTCCCCAGCCCATGCAGTTCTTTTTAAGTAGAGTCCTCCAGTTCCTACACTGTTCTTTAGAGCATAACAGCCACTGTGAACTGCGTTTATTCCTTCATGAAAAGCTGTGATCTCCCAACTTTCCCTGGGCTCCTTTAGGTGGTGGCCACATAGCTTGTGAGAATGCCTTCTGCAAGCACTGTAGGCGAGGCCTGAGAGCAAGTCTGACAGGCAGATCCTGTACTCAAGAGTGCACGGTTTTTCACACCTCCTGCCTCAACTCAGAAACCCTTGCTCTACAAGGCACACACTGTGCACAGTCCTGATCTGGTCACTCACAAACGTGAGACCAAGTCAGTTGGAGTCACCCGCTCTTTGTCAGTTCAGGCCCAGGCTTGGAGAGCATGCTGTCTTCAGTGGGGTCCTGTGGTCTCTGTCCTGAGCCTTTGTGAGTAAAGCTTAGTTTTTGTAGGCGATCACATCTGATGAAAGTTCTGCTGTTCCTCCTTACATGTGCTTTTGTGGGGATTCCCAGCATTCTCCCTGTCACTCCTGCTGTGGTAGTCAGCCATCTGTCCTCGGTTATAGCCAGTCGGGTTCTTTGGATGTTGCTGTCTCAGAGGTCTTGAAAACTTCCCTCAGCTGCCAGTATACTGTGATGTCATCAGGTACTTGACGTGACTGATGCCAGTTCTCTATAGTGACCCAGGGGTCCCTGCTCCCTCTCCCAGGTACTTGCTACTTAGAACCCACCAGCTGTCCCTGGACGCCTTCCTGGTGGCCCTGAAGTTCATGCATGTAGAAGACGTGGACCTGGACGAAGTGCAGTGCATCTTGGCCAACCTAATCTACATGGTGCGTGCACCTTGCCAGGGCCCTCGGCTGTGGGGAGTTGTGGAGGGTGCTGACTGTATCCAGGGAATGCCCCCAAAGGCCTTGAGGGCTGCAGGTTGTGCTCGTTGTCTCCACAGTCCCCATCTGTGTGTGGTTTTCATTATTGTCCCCAGCGGGGAGGAAGGGCTGGGCCCAGTGTCCTGCGGTGACTGGTGGGAAGTATGTGCTGACCTTCTTCTCTCCCCAGGGCCACATCAAGGGCTACATATCCCATCAGCACCAGAAGTTGGTTGTCAGCAAGCAGAACCCGTTTCCTCCACTGTCCACTGTGTGCTGATGTGGAGGCCATGGAGAAACAGCCCTAACGGCTGGGCTTCTGCCCTGTGCCGCCTGAGACTCACTGGGCTGGAACTTACTGGTGCTTTCTTTGAGGACCAAGAGACCAGCACCGCCACAGCATCCTGGACCCTCCTGCATTACTGGGAGCATGTCAGCCTCCTGAAGACCCAGGAAGTGTAGCGGCTGCTGGCCTGTGGCAGCTGTTCCTAGGGAAGCTGGGGTTCAGGTGATCTTTGTGTCTTTTGGTAGCACTTTCTATAAAGGAAGGTATTCTGATTTTATACTCATGGCATATTCTTTATTATATCTTCTAGGATACTTCTATTTTATCTGTATTTACATATTGAGTCTAAGCCTTTTGTGTCGTTGAAGTATTTGGTTCATTTAAGGCTCCCTTGTAAAAGCACACTCAGATCTGACACAGATTTTCCAGATTTGATCGCTTGCCAGGACCAGCATGCTCAAGCTAATGGCATGGTCAAGGCTGGGCAGCCATCATGGCAGCAACGGAGGTCAGCTTGTCATCCTGCGGCCGTGTGTGACCCTGACCACTTCTGGGCTCAGTCCAGCCACAGCCCTGTGAGTTTTCAGCCTTTTCAGAGCTCATGTTTCCATTCATGAAGCATGGGCTCAGAAGAAAACTTTGTTCGTCTTTGCTGACTGACCTAGCTCAGAAGCTGTGTGTGCCCTTGTAGGGAGCAGCTGCAGTAGGAATGGGCCCATTCCTGTCCCTGCACATGGCCTGCTCCCTTACAACCTCTCCAGCTGTTCTCTAGGGTCAGCATCTGTTTGGGCACATGGGAGGGGCTGGCCAAGTCACCTTAGCAAGTGGCCCTTTGTGTGATTAGTGCTTCCTTTCCAGTCTGTGCCTGCTTGCTTGCATTGAGGGGTTGAAGAAGCTGTGGTGTGTGTATGTGTGTGTGGCCTGTGACAGACGAGACAGTTGGGAAACAGCTGGTTTACAACGGACAGTTTTATTCCTTAACATGTTTAGTTTTCCTTTAAGGTCTTGGTTTAGATAAAACCTCCAAGGAGAGGGCCATCCAGGTACTCATTGTTGGTTTAGGACAGCCTCACGCTGGCAGCAGTGCTGTGGGGTCAGGTCCTTATGGCTCTGTGTATAGCCCTGTTTGTAGCCTGCCCTTTCTGACCCAGTCTTGCTCATCTCATTGTCTGCTTCAACCAGAGCGTGTATCTTGAAACCTTAGTCACAAGAAATGTGGCTGCCTGCTGCTGTGGCAGTGGCAGTGAGCCCAGGATCCCTGTGAGGAACCAGGTTCCTTTGTGTTCTCTGGTGACCACGCTTCCTGGTGCCCATGGCCCAGCTGCCACACCGCCCCTCTCGCAGCACATCCTAGTGGTGACGGTGACATTCAGGGCTTGCTCACACTCTTCCCCATTCACCTGTGTGACTGGAAGGGTCGTGAGTGTGTCACCTACATTGGTGTCATTGATCATCCAACCGCTGAGAACACCCACTGTCCCTGGAATGAGGACCTGCTCAGTAAAGTCCCACTCTGGGGTGCATACAGGGAGCCCTGAGCCAGGACACTGGACAGGCTGCTCTAGCTCCAGCAGGGCGACATCGTTCTGGCCTGACTCTGCATCATAGTGTGTGTGCACATGTGCATGTCTGACCCTGGCCATCCATGGGGCCTCGCCCGGCCCAGCAGGACCTGGAATGGGGTGAGAAAGATTGCTCAGAGGCCATGTGCCAGACAGCCCGTGTGTGTGTGTGTGTGTGCACGCGCATGTGTGCATGCATGTGTGCGTGCATGTGTGTGAGACAGCAGTACAGGAGGGTCCTACCACTCCCATGTCTGTTGCACATGCTCCCTACAGGCAGTGAGTCCTCATACACTGGAGAGACAACATAGGAGCAGCAAGGAGGAGCTTCTCCAGACTGCTCAAAAATCATATGCTCCAAAGGGTTTTCAAGCTATTTTGTTAAAAGTTAATGGGGATAGAAGAGTGAAAATACATTTCCTTTGAAGTCCTTCACATTTGTTATGAACACACTGGAAATTTATTTCATGAGCTTCACAGATGCCCAAGAGAGAGAAGCTACTGCCTGGCTGGAGAAAGAAACAGCCCAGGTCTGTGTGGGCACAGGGATGACAGGCACTACCATCCGAGTGCCGCATGCAAGGGGCCGGGCCAGGCCTGACCGCAAGCTCTGTGCCTCCCTCAGTGCTGCTCCCTTTGCATCAAAAGAAGTCACTTTTTGTAGCTTTTATAGTCCTGCTAAGTACTAGTAGGCGTAGCCTGTGCTGCCTGGATGTTCTCCAGGGTGTTTTTGGTTATTTCGCATGTGATTTCTGATCTTTCAACCATCTCAATACCACTGAAGCTCAGTTTGTCCAGTCTTGCATTAGAACAAATTGTTCTTCCAGTGAAATAAATATACTCATGAAAAATACTTACTTGATTTGACACTGATATTTCTGTGGGACAGTGAGCACTGTGCCGTTGTCAGTACAAAGCTCTGCTGTATGAGGACACCGCCACAGAAGTCTTTCCCTTGGGAATCTGTCAGTTTGACCTTTAAAAAACAACAGACCCAGGACAGCTGGGCGCACTGCTGGGCTGAGGTGGTTGAGACAGTGGCTAAGAATGTGACTCCACAGATGGCAGTCACCATGGTGTTCCAGTCTGCCCTGGAAAGGGCTGCTAGACCTTGAGCAGATGTTGGCACCATGAGTGTCTATCTGCTAGGTACCCCTGCCATCCCCACCCCCCACCCAGGCGGAGAGGTGAACACCTGTTAGGTCCACCTGCCCACCCCAGACCAGCGTGTGTGGAGAGAAGACATTCAGGGCAGGGAAGATCTGGAGAGAGGATCATTTTGCAGCTCATACAGGCTAACTTACCCTGGGGCCCATCCTGCCAGCAAAGCAATGCTGCCAGGTGAACACTGACTGGTCTCACCTTGTTGGGCAAGCTGGCCCTGCATGGAGCTCTGCTCTGGTCCTTCTCACGTCCTAAAAGCAGTAGCCAATGGATGACCCATCCCCAGTGGCTGACCCAAACCCTGGAGCGGTACACAAGCGCACTTACAGAGCACAGTGTGGTTGACTCCTGTCAGGGTAGGACACTGTGCCTGCTGCCCACTGAAGGTGGCAGCCCACCAAAGACAGCAAAGGAAAGGGACTGGAACACGAGCTGGGAAGACTTGAAACTGACAGACACCAACAGACAGGAGAGAGATGTGGGAACAGCAAAGTTAAGGAGAGAAAGAGCCCAATATGTAGAGTCAGCTCTGTAGTGGACTGTAGTCCAATAGGATTGATGGCTGAGCTGGCTCTGCAAGAGAGAAGGCTGCAAACTGAGGGACCCAGCAAGAGAAATGACCCAGGTGGACACAGGGACAGATATGTCAAATGGCCAGACTGTCATGGGGCTGCAGACTGAAACAGCCTTTGTGGTCATGTGTCCCAGGAGAGGATGGGGGGCAGTGACCCAAGAAACATGTGACGAGGTAATTGCCACAGTTTCTCCCAGGTTTAAACTGTAAGTTCAGCGCCCCCAATCTGAAGTCTCAAATGCTCCAAAGTCCAACTTTTTGAACCTTGCTTTGGATTTCAAAGCATCTCATGTGTTTGAGTTGGAGTTGTGCAGCCCAGAGTCTGCACAAATCCTGCAGAACGGAAGGCACTTGGAAAATTGAACCATTTCTATATCCAAGCATGCAGGAAAGAGGTCCTGACCAGTAACCACAGACCCACGAGCCCCAGCGTGGACAGCAGCAGTTTGCCACAAGGCATCAGAGCAGAAAGCTGTCCCAGCAGCACAGGTATGGGACTGTCAGTCTGCAGAGAGGTAGGGACAGTTGGCTGGCTCTGAGGATGAAGGTGGGATTCCAGCCTCTGCAGACAAAGCCAGGACTCTGCCTGACCCACAGCAAGGAGACACCAGGGTCCTTGGGAGAGGGAAGGCACCAGGGCAATGTATGGACTCTGGGCGGGACACATCAGCAACCATGTCTACCCAACACCCACATCCACCGACAGGCACATCCCAGGACGTTTGAAGGTTTCCTTTCTTGGTGCTGTAATATCTACAGGACACTGCTTAACCCAAGCTAATGAAAATACAGTGTGGCACCTCATTTAAAGGCGGGTGGGGCATGCAGGGGAAGAAGGGACAAAAGGGTGGGAGAGAGCACAAACCGCAAGTGGAGCAGCTCTCGGCCATCCCAGCACCGCAGCCCACCGAGTGGTCTGGGCCCATGTTGGCAGACCGGTGGCGTGCATGTGTTTCTTTTTCTTTTAAGACAAAAGATGTTAATGTAGAGCTTTTTTTAAAAAAAAAACAACGAACTCTTCAGGTTGGGGCACTCTCGGTGAGTTTTACCATTGCAGTTCTGGACAACCCGCCCATAGGCAGGGGACTGTGTGATGGTTTGGACAGACAAGAGGCACTGCCTAAAAATGACACACTTAAAACACAAATTTGCAAAAGTTGAAGATCGGGGATACTCCAGGATGACACTGATGATGAGATGTGCCAGTGTTTGCACCAACATCAGGCCTTCAGAGTGGGGCCATTGCCGGGTGTGCCATGGGAGAGATGGGAGGGCTTGAGTGTAGGGACCTGTCCTCAGGTTCCTCTCACTTCAGAACCCTGTGCCACTCGGAGTCATGTCTGCTCTGAGCCTGGCCCGTCCTCACTTCCCACAGTACTGACCAACCCACCTACCCACTGCTGCAGTGAGCAAGGGGTCTGTGCCCTGCTCTTTTTGGACCCCAGCAGCCCATGACACAGCACAGAGCCAGTGTCTTCCCTGGAGTGACCCAATTTGTGGCTCTCGGTAATTTTCAGTCCTCTACTGGCCAGGCTCAGCCAGGGAGCTCTGAGCCGTTCCTAGGCCTAGACTGCTCCACACTGGGTGGAGGGTGCGCACCACCTGAGCAGCCATTCCTTGCCTTGGCCCCTGCCATCCAGATGGGGCAGACAGCTATAGGGATCGAGGGTGCATGAGACCAGGGAGAGGCACTCCAGGCAGCCACACGTATCCAACTCTGTCGCTTCTCATCACTCTGTGCCCTCCATCTCAGGCAGTCCTCACATCCAGCCTGAGCTGGGCCCATCTCTCCTGGTCCCCACTGCTGCCAGAGTGGCCACACTGGACAGAGCCACTTGAACCTCAGCCCTTAGGTGTAGCTGAGCTGCACTGCCCACAGGCCTAGAGTACTGAGTGTGCAGGGCCCAGGGCATACTCTTCGCCAGTGCAGAACACACTGTGAAGCTGAGCACTTGGGATGACTGAAGCAAGGCTAAGTGTGGCAATAATTCTTCCATTCCATACACGTGGAAATGCTATTTGCACAGATTGGGTTAAAAGATGCTGTCAAAGTTAATTTCATCTGTTTGTAACGTGGCTACTAGAAGGTGTGTACACTGATTGGCACAGGCAGAAGGTACAGGTCTGCCAGGGAAGTGGGGATGGTGGAAATCAGATCCCATACTTCTGGCTTAAAGTCATAGTAATGCGAATACAAGGCCTATTCTGTGGAATTATTTTTAAGAAGAGAAGAATCAAATAAGTCACAGAGATGCTAGGTGTTATCCAGGAGGAATAGGTCTGAGGCCTGCGGGTCAAGATTCAGCATACCTAACCAGAAACAAGACTTTTAACTTCCAAACCAGTCCACAAAGAGGGAGGTACAGGAACAAAGGCTAAAGAAGGGAGAGACTTAGGCAACAGGTGAAGCCTGGCTGTGTGGCCCCGGCACGGGTGGCCTCCATGGGATCCCAGCCTCATACCTTGCCTGTGGTGTGGCCGGGTGCTCTCTGTGTAGAGTGAGTAATGCGGGTGCTGGGGACCTGGCTCTGGAGCATGCGTGTGCTCCCAGGGGCAGTCTATGTCCAGAGAAGCAGCCAGACACAGAAGGTTCTGCCCACACCAGTCCTTACCCACAAGAGTCCCCGAGTGAAGCAAGTAGGGCAGTAAGATGAAGGAGCAGGTAGGGAATAGGCCAGACCTGCTGGGGGCGGTGAAGAGGTGGGGGCAGGGTCCAGACGTAGTGAAGAGACCTACTGGTTTTTCAGAACATATCCTGTATCAAATGCAAACCGACTGAAGGAGAAAGTGCTGGAAACGAGAAGGTGGGTGACGGCTTGGACCTAGGTCCCACCCAACGTGCTATTCTCTTAGCAGTGAAGGCCCTGGGTTCAACCACCAGCACAGAAAAGATAAACAAAGGTTCTTCCCACTGTCTCCATCTCCTTGGCCCAACAGGTGACAACTAAATGAATTAATGAGGCTGGGCTAGAACTTTCCATCTTCCACCTCAGCCTCCTAGGAAGCTGGGCATACAGGCCTGCCCCACCATGCCTAGCCACACTAAAGCTGCTGGCAAAACACTTATTACCTGCCATGGGAAATGGGGTGGCCACAGCCCACCGCTCTCTGGGGTCTTGCTGTGCTGGGAAGTCAGGACTCCGCATGCGCACTGCTCTTCATTGTGGCAGAGACAGAAAAAGAAAATCAGAGTCTTCCACATAGTCTCAGCCTTAGCGCCAGAACGGCCAGCAAACCCTGCCTCAAGGCTGGCACTTGGGGCCATGTGTGTATGTGGAGAGCCAGGCGGGGTTAAACCCTGGCTCCACCCTCACCATGTCTTGAAGGTAGAAGACAGGCAAGACTTAGGTGGGCCAAGGGGTGCCATGGGCATGGCTGCAGCTGGGTTAGCCACCCCTCACTGCAGACAGGTGCCCTCTGCCACATGCTGGGCATGGAGCCCAGGGTCGCATGTGTATTAGGGATGGCCTTGAACCTGCGGCCCTCCCGCCTCAGCCTCATGAGTACCTGGGATGGTAGGGGTGTACCACGGAGCCCTTAGCTGTCCCTGCAGAGGAGAGCGTGGGAGGGCTGGTCTCACCGTGTGGAGCACACGATCTCCGGTCTGTGCCTAGCTTGTGGCCCTGTGCGCAGCTGCATGTGTAGGACGCATCTCCAGGGTGGCAGAAGTGTTGGCACCCATCAGTCCTCTCTGGGTGGCACCTATTCTTAGCTGAGAAGGGACAGTGGTGTCTTGTCACCATCCTTTGTCCCAGGTCCCCTTGTGAGCTCTCCATACTCACCCACCCCAAGTGCAGGAGGAGCAGGGCCCACAAGCAGTTGGTCTTGAGAAACCGCCCCACCTGGCTGGCTGCCCCTGTCTGCAACCACTCTTGGGCCTGCTTTCTCAGCTGTGATGTCCCCCGTGGGGTTCTCTGAGTTGCCTTGTGGAGAAGAGGTTGGACAGGAGGGGCTCCACAAGGGACATGGCCAGCCCCTTCTGCGTGCCCTCCAGAGATGTCAAGGAGGAGATGGAGGGTTCAGAGGAGGGGAGCTGATCCCTGAGTGTGAAGCCGGCTCTGTCTGCCCAAGCACATAGGCCCACGTACTTGACAGCTATCTAGTGTGGCTCCTTGCCCTCCCTCTCTGAGGTGCCCCACACTGCTGACACCAGCCGGGCAGCAGGAGAGGTCTTGGGCCTAAGCACCACCGTGGGCCCTGCTCACCCAGGGCACAGGTCCTGCCCTCGAAGCCTGTCGAGCAGGTGCAGGTGAAGTTGCGGATGGTGTCGTGGCATGAGCCGTTGTTGAGGCAGGGCTGGGAGATGCATGGGGAGCCACCTGAGGGACAGGGCAGGCCCTGCTGGAGTCCATCTCCATTGCCCTCTGTTGCCATCCCACCTGCGGGCAACGTGAGCCACCTCCCTCTGCCTGCTCACTTGGTAGCATCTGTCTGGGTCTGGGCCCCAGCACTTCGTGTCACACATCCGCCTCCACCCCCAGGGCTGCCCATCCATGGTCCTGGGCTCAGGGACAGTGGTCCTCCAGCCTCTGGACTAGAAACGTCCAGCCTGAGGACACGGCATCCCAAGAAGGACAGGAAGCCACTCACCCCTGTACTCTCTCCAGAATTCACCCTGGGGAAGAAAAATGCAGGCATGTCACACGAGCAGCCCTTCACAAGAGCAGCCCTTTCCTGTCACAGGCGCCAGCAGGCTATAGTCACCTAGTAGCAGAGTGTTATGGGAGCAAAGGCCGAAGGGCTCTTCACACCTATCTAACAGTCTATTGCGTTCCTAGCTAGTGTGCCTGAACCCAGCATGCTCCCCATCTGTAGTCTGTATCAGGCACAACTGAGGGAGGTGACAGCACAGGACGTGGACACAAGTTCCAAGCTGCCCCTGTCACCTCCCTGCTGTGGCCACGCCCTAGAGGTGCACATCACCATTTGGCTTTTTGTGGG